>JAJMKZ010000331.1:0-49415 GCA_030564005.1 Ruyongia tratensis | reverse complement strand
ATTCAAAAAAAAAAGACAAATCAAAGTTTTTCCTAACAAAAAAACACTAAAAATTAAAAAAATTAGGACAAAATTCAAAAATCATCTAAGATTTTAAGAAATTTTGTTATATTTTTTAAAAAATATAGCTGCCTTCTCATGGGGTCTCCAGAAAATGCCCCGGACACTTGAATTGTTAAAATTTAACTATAAATACCTAGTAAGTTGCACCTTATTTCTTTATATTTTTTCAATTCTTGTTTTTATTATTATTCCATTCTCAACTTTAATTAAATCTTTTTAAATATATTTTAAATAATTGTTTGTTTTTTTTAAATAAAAATGTCAGAGGAACAAACTGCCGTTAACTCTGGTGCTTTAACTCAACAATCTAATGATAGTATAGCTTTACATGAAAAGATTGCTGATACCAACTCATCTGATGACAACTTAGAACATGTTCCAACTAATGCCATTTCAGAAAATGAAATTCCAAATAAACCTGTATCAGCTTACCTTGTCGTTGGTGCTTTATGTGTTATGATTGCTTTTGGTGGTTTCGTTTTTGGTTGGGATACTGGTACTATTTCAGGTTTTGTTAATCAAACTGATTTTATTGAAAGATTTGGTTCCAAATCTTCAGATGGTACTTATTATTTTTCAAAAATTAGAACAGGTTTAATTGTTGGTATTTTCAATATTGGTTGTGCTATTGGTTCAGTTACTATTCCAAAAACTTCTGATATCTATGGTAGAAGAGTTGCTTTAATGATTGCTATGATTATTTACGTTGTTGGTATTTTGATTCAAATCTCTTCAACTGATAAATGGTATCAATATTTTATTGGTCGTATCATTTCTGGTATTGCTGTTGGTACAATTTCTGTCGTTTCTCCAACATTTATTGGTGAAACTGCTCCAAAACATTTACGTACTGCTTTTGTTTCTACTTATCAATTAGCTATTACTTTAGGTATTTTCTTAGGTTACTGTACTAACTATGGTACTAAATCTTATTCTAATTCTGCTCAATGGAGAGTTGGTTTAGGTTTATGTTTCTTCTGGGCTATTGTTATGTTCATTGGTATGTTATTCAGTCCTGAATCAGCTAGATTTTTAATTTCAAAAGGTAGATTAGATGAAGCTAGAAAATCATTAGCTTTCTCAAATAGACTTAGTGCAGAAGATCCAACTATTTTTGCTGAAGTTGAAGAAATTAATGCTGCTATCTTACATGAAAATTCATTAGGTAAAGGTGGTTGGGGTGAAATTTTTACTGGTAGACCTAAAATCTTTAACAGAGTTTTCTGTGGTGTTATGTTACAAGCTTTACAACAATTAACTGGTAACAATTACTTCTTCTACTATGGTACTACTATTTTCAAAGCTGTTGGTTTAAACGATTCTTTTGAAACTTCAATTGTCTTAGGTGTTGTTAACTTTATCTCAACTTGTATCTCATTATATACCACTCAAAAATTAGGTGCTAGAAGATCATTAATCTATGGTGCTCTTGGTATGATTGCTTGTTTTACTGTCTTTGCCTCAATTGGTGTTACTAGATTATATCCAAATGGTGAAGATAATGACTCTTCAAAAGGTGCTGGTAACTGTATGATTGTTATGGCTTGTTTCTATATTTTCTGCTTTGCTACTACTTGGGGTCCATGTGCTTTTGTCCACTGTGTCAACTGTAGTCCAATCAGAGTTAGATCTAAAGCTATGGGTTTAGCTATGGTTTCCAATTGGACTTGGGGTTTCTTAATTGCTTTCTTCACTCCATTTATTACTGGTGCTATTAACTTTTACTATGGTTATGTTTTCTTAGGTTGTTTAGTTTTCTCTGTTTTCTTTGTTTACTTCTTCATTCCTCACACTGATGGTTTAGCTTTAGAAGACGTTGATGAATTATATGAATCTGGTGTCAAACCATGGAACACATATAACTGGAAACCAACCCACAAATATAATCAAGAAGCTGCTTACAACAAAGCCCATGATGAACAAATGGAAAATGTTGAACAAACTGTTTAAAAAAAAAAATGCTCAAACTCTCAAAATTTTTTAATTTCTTTATCTGTTTATAAATTTTTCATGCATAGAAAGACCTCCATTAGTCTATAAATAATCTTTAATGTCAATAATTTTTAATGTTATAAAATTAATTTTTAAAATAACTGTATTCTGTAAATTATATAATTGTTGTTTTAATCTTCAAAAAAAAAACTTAGCATCCGGACATTTAGTCATATATTAACAAAATCTTTTAATTGTATTAAATTACTTAACTTTACTAAGTAATAAGAAAGTTAAAATATCAATTACTAATAATGAATGATGCAATGGAAATCGATAATAATATCGATAATGAGAATAAGAGTATGTAATGAAATATGAATTCTTATCGTTTCTCTAAATCAAATTAAACTAACTGATTTGTTTAGATTTAAGCATAGCTGGAGTTGAAGTTGCAAAGTCAGTAGAAGGTTTTGTAATAATAGCATTAAACATTCATGAAGAAAGCACAGAACAAGATTTATTAGATTATTTTGAGGAATTTGGAAAGGTTATAAACATACATTTAAATCTTGACAGGCAGACAGGTTATGTCAAAGGATATTGTTTGTTAGAATATAAAACTCGTGAAAATGCTTCAAGAGCTGTAAAGATAGCCAATGGTGATGAATTACTTGGGAACATTCTAGAAGTTGATTTTGCATTTGTTACACCAGCCAAAGATTCAGACTTGCCGTATGTTGATGAGGCAGAGAAAGAAGTTGAAGATGCAAAAGATCTAGAGATGAAAATCCTGGATAAAGGTAATTAAGTTTTCTATTCCTCTCTATTCTACATTATTATTTATTTATTTTTTTGCATTATTGTCATATTTTAGTTAGCTTTTTGTTGCATGGTAAAAGATAAATATACATATTTACCTTTGTTTTTCTAATTATATACCAACTATTCAACTTGTACTAACAGAAGTAGACCATAATTCTATGATGATTTTGTAATATTCTCTAATCATGATAAAAAAAAACACGCTTAATTTTTTCTTTTGTAAAAAAAAAGTAAAATTAACCAAAATAACAACAAACAACAAACATCAATATCTTCTATTTTTCTACCCTAATAAGATATATACTTATGTGGTATATTCACTATCAGGATATAGACACAAATTCCAGTAAGCATGATGCCTGGGCCACTATACGCCAATTCTGATCAATATTCTTATACTAACGTTTGCTTCTTTCAGATCAAGCATACACTGTATGCAAATGGATAAGGCCAAACAAAGTTTATACATTTGGAAGAGGAAAAAAGCCAGATATTAGTTGTCATAGTACAAATGTATCAAAAATGCATCTTTCATTCAAGATTATCCAATTTGAAGACCCTTCAATTTCATCACAAATAGAATTATCATTTATAGGAAGAACCACAACCATCAACAATGAAACATTCACACATGATAATAATAGTAGTTTGGAACCACCAACAAAAGTTTTTAATAAAACAATTAACATTAATATTGGCTCAAAATCAAAATTTAGATTACAGATAATCAAAAAGGAAATAGTATTGAAAATTCCAAAAGATTTGAACAGTTTAGAAAAATTGAAGCTTCATGATATTAATTATTCTACATTATTTAACGGCACAATAACTCATTGTATATCAGATAATATATCAACTTCAATTTCAACTTTAGCGGCGTTGATTTATCAAATACCCATTGTTAAAACTGAATTCATAAATGCTATCATCACTGCTGATTTAGAAAATGATTTTTTAAAAAATTTTCCATCTCTAAATGATTATTTACTAATAGAAAATGATGAAAGAAGAACCAATATATTAAATAATATCATTTGTATCTTCAACGATTTAACTTTATTCAACTCATTAAATATCATTCTAAAAGATGGAGGAGCAATTTCTACTTTTTGTGAGAACATGAATGACGTTGTTAAGGTCATAAAAGAAAATGAATCCAGAGTTGATATAAGGATACTGCTTATAAAGACGAATTCAGATAATAAAGATGAGTTAATCAAAGAATATAAAAATAAGATCAAACTTGTTAGAATGGATGATATATTTCAAGCTGTTAGAGATATTAATTCTCATCAGCTAAGGTCTATAGAGCTTGAAGAATATCAAACACAACGCCCAAAGAAAAGAAGAAAGTTAGGAAAGATTAAACCACTTGATAGTTTACAATACTTTGCAGGTGGTGGTGAAACAACTCAAAAATCACAGATTTTACAATCATTACTTGAAGTAAAAGAATCACATGAGGTATATGATACTCCTCAAGTGTTAGAAACCCCACAAGTCGCTACAACTCAACATGCACTTGATACATACCAAGAACCAGAGATTTCACAAATAAATAATGAGCATGAGAATAAAGAAGGTTCTAATGTTATAATCCAAATTAATGACAAAGATGGTGTTGATGTACCTAATAACAAGGAAGAAGATGAGAAAGAAACAAATCAAGATACCTCTAAAGATGACGAAGAACCACCACTAAAGAAATCAAAAATAGAGACAAAGAAATCATTCAGTGAAGCAATAAAAGAGGCAAAGGATGCTAAAATCGAAAAAAATAAATCTGCTGAAGTTACTTATGGTATTGTTTCTAGTTTGAAAGACATGGCTATAATAGATGTTGTAGATGTTGAACTTCGAAAACCAACAATTTCTACTATCAAAGAGGTTGATCCTAAATGGGCAAATAGAAAAAATTTCAAAAGATTTGTTAAAAGTAGAAAAGGTAATCAAAGCAGTGGGTTCAAACTTGATGTTAGTGTTATCTATGACAGATATTTACCATTGGTAGATTTGAAGGACTTTAATGATTATAATCAACTATCAGAGATTGACAAAGAAATGATAGAAGGACTTCAGAATGAAAAAAACAAGAATAACAGCGAGACTCATAATACCAGAAATAATACAAGAAGTCAGGATGTTTCTGTGGTTGATGTTGATGATGATGGAGACTATGAAGAGAATGCTAATACATTTAGTTTTACAACAGCCGGAAGACAAAGGACTATTGTTGATAACCCATCACCTAGACCGCACAAAGAGAATCCTTTATTTGTTGTGGATTCACAACAGGATGAATCTGACTATTTTGCTGATCAATTTGATTCTGAGGTTCGAAGAGAAGAAGAGCAAATACCAGAATATATGAAAGATAGCAATACTATTAACAATAAATCAAATGAAAAAAACACCTTAACAGGAAATTCAGCTACATCTACTAGGAGAGTATCAAAAAGGGGATATATTTCCAAAACAACTGAAACCATTCCATTAGAGGATAGTGAGGATGAAGATGATGAAAACACCGTTACATTTGGAGGACATAACAGAAATGCAACAAGCTTCAAAACAAAACAGCTTGAACACACCATAGAAGAAGAAGAAGAAGAAGAAGATGATGATGATGATGTTCCAAGATTTAGATTTACATAATTACTTAATATCGTAAATATATTTTTACTTATTTATTTATAATCCTAAATACTTACTCTGATTCTGTTATTATAGCAGCAGATTGCCATCCTGATGCAGTAATTGCTAATACCTTTCCATTTATATTTAACTTTGTAGGTTTTCCAACCCTGTAATTTCCTCCTTCTAATACACCAATATGAGATTCATCTAGTTTAAGACCTAAACCTAAACATCCACATTTTTGAGATTCTACACCCCAAGATAATAGTGTACCATCTTTTAATAAAGCAAGGAAATGGTAGTCACCAACAGCGACTGATACACAACTTGCATTTTGTAGTTCTTCAATAATTATAGGTGTATCATCATCTTTTGTCCCTACAAACACTTGATCTTCATTTGTGAATGCAATGAAAGTCCTGAAAGAACCACTTAATCTAATGAACTTAGGTTTTAATGATTTTGAACTTTTTTGAAGTTGATCCATAAAACTTTCAACTTCATAAGATGGTCCCTGTAAATCATTTCTATAGATTGTACCATCAGCAGTTAAATAAATAATAAAATTATCACAAGCTAAAACATCAATGACTCTTTTGTCCCCATTAAGGTCACCGGTGTTTGGAATCAATACATGACGTGCAATTGCTTCTTGAGACCCTTTTTTGAGAGCTTCTCTTCCTTTCCAATATACAATACCATAATTAAAGATTAGTGCTACACTTATATTCCAACCAGCATATGCTCTAAGAACAACTTTACCAGAAGTAACAAAATCATTTCCATTTTGATCAACAAACTTAATTTTGATACCACGATCACAACCAGGTCCATCCCAACTCCATATATTACCAGAATCATCCAAAGCAATAAAATGAGCTCTACCACTACTTACACTGACAAATTTTGTATCGGTTTTCAAAGCTTCTTGCTTCCGTATAAACTTATTGCCACCAGCTACTTGATGCTCTCTTTGAGAAAAATGATATGGTGGTCCAAATCGAGGGACAACTCCATGAGGTTGTTGTGGTAGTAAACGATGTCTCCCTAATCGTACTGGGAGTATAGTTGGTGGTCTAACAATGAATTCAGGTCTGTTTTCTTCAATTATTGGGTTATAATCTTCTCTATTACCAGGTCCTGTACGTAAACCTCCATGGTAAGAAGTACCTGTACTAAAAATCTCACCTTGATCTGTTAAAATTTGAATACTAAAACCACCTGCAGAAATATCTGAAAGAATATATTTGTCTTCATCTATACCTTTGATCTTTAATGGGTAACAAATACCTGATCTCATTCTAACACCAGTAAGACGATCTTTAGGAATATCAACTATTCTTAAACCTAACCGGCCACCTTCAGATTCTCCCCATGCATACAATTTGCCACTCTTTCTTAATTTATAAATATCTGGCCATTTTGTTAAGTTATAAGTACTTGGTGTATTTCCAAATACTTTCTTGTATAGTTCATGCCATACATAAGATGAATTTTGGATTAAATAATGGAAAGCTTTGGAAGTTTCACTCAAAGACTCAATATCTTTTGGTGATAATTGTGGGATGATATAGCCTTCAATGATATCAGGTCCCAAATTTAACAGAGTCAATGACATTTGCTTTTAATGTAATTCGTTTGAGTTTGTGATAGTGTAAATACTAGTTAATTGTCTTTAAATTAGAAGCAAATAAGAGAGTCTGTAGTCTGTATAAACAGTTTTTTTAATTGTTGAAAGTTAGAAATTAATTAGGTTATTTTATAAGAGCATTCTTTTTTTTGCTGTCATATTTTTTTAAACGATATCTACCTAAAATAGCAACAAACCCTTAAATTTATGTTGACAATAGATAAGTACAGTAATTTGAATAAAATATGAATTAGTTAATCATTTCATTAAAAATATATAAGATTTATTGATGATAAATACCCTTTGCATTCAAAAAAGTTCATTTAATTCAAGTTCAAACCCAAAACCAAACCCACATTTCCCCATTCTTCTGAAATAATTCAAATGTTCATTTGTATCAGGCATTAAAGCTGAACCATAAGAACATTTTAAATCCATACTACCATTACAATAATGTACATTCGATATTAATGGTAATTGTGATCCAAGTTCATCAATATAAATTTCATTTGAAGAATGAAAATATTGATCAAGACTATTTGAGGCAGCAACAGGTAATTTGACAATAGGGTCTTCTTTGTGAGTAATTCTTAAAAGTTTAAGGTTAGGATCATTAAAATCACCAAGATAGAGTCTTGAATTGACATAATTACTGAATTGTTTATTTCCAATCATTGGTTGTCCCATAGTGATGCACAATAAATCATTCTTCTCGTCTGACATTTTTAAACCTAATAAAACAGCAATAGCGCCTCCTAATGAATGTCCCATTATTAATAATTTATATCTTGGATATTTCTTCACTTGTTCCTTTAATTTCAAGTTTATTTTGGACCATGTATTATTTAAAGAGGTATAAAATCCTTTGTGAATTTTACAACCATCACATGAAGTCCTTGTTCTATTATTCTCATTATTACCATCATCTTCTTCGAAAGTAACCATATCTGTATTTATATCAATCATCGTATCCTTAAATGATCTTGTTCCTCGTAGAATACAAAGTATCAGCTTCATATCATGATTTAATGCAATATAACCTGAAGTTTCAAAATTTGAACCTATATTTATTAGATTTAATTCATCAGATGTCCATTGATAAACTAATTCTGTATTTGGAAAATCAGAGCATTCATTATTACATTGAAAAGGTTTTCTTATTTTAGATATTGGTGAAATACAATATGAAATATCAATTAAATGTGCATATTTTATAAGATTATTGTAAAGAATTTGAGTGATGCTTGTACTTGAAGCTAATTTTTCTAGTTCTTTGTTGTATTGTTTCTGTATTAGAGGTATTGTGTTGCATAAAACTAAGAGATTGAAATTGATAAATAACAATATTCTCAACCAATTCTTCATTCTTTGCGCATTATTTTTGGTTTAATTGTCAATAGAATAAATATAAGTAAAGCTGATAATAAATTAAATTTATCTATAATATATAGTACAAAAAGTCATATCAATTCCGATCTTTGCGAGTCGGATTTTTTAAAAAAAAAATTATTTAATCCGTTTTGGGTAATTACTGAATTTGGACAAAATATTTTTTTTAAATGATCTCCGCGGCAAAGATTTTATGATTTTATAAATATTTTTTTATAAAATCTTTGCCATCAAAATCAACTTTAGAAAACACAATTTTCTTGACGGTTGTGAAGATCACTGTGAATTGGTGTAAAGTTCAGAAGAGATAATGTCTTTGGCGTTAGAGTTTGAGAGTGGTTCATTAGAAGATTCAATTTCACTGCAGGTTAATCTGAAGAGTTCTGAAGATTTATTAAAGGCATCTGATTTTGATTTGAATTTGGATCATATTATAAATAATAGTCTCAAAGAACAATATGAAAGTGAATTAGAATCTGAACAAGAAGATAGTTCTCCATATCAAGAACATTTGTTTCTTTCTACAGACATCAATCAACAAATTAATGCAAATCATCACAAATCATTTTCTATCACTAAGTCTTTGAAAAGATCAAGTTCTTTAGAGTTCAATTCAAATTTTAGTCTTCTCCATTCTAATTGGAAAACCATTGATAATAGTGATAACTCAAATGCTACTAGATCTATTATCAATTCTTCTCAATTTAAAGAAGTAACTTCATCTCCAACTATGATCAACAATATTTCAGGATTGAATAATATTAGTAACAATCATCTTTACTATCAATCAATTAAAGGTTCAAAATACATTCATAACTTCAATAACAATCACAAAATCAACTCATTTAGCAATCATAATTCTCCTGTTAATAGTTCTCATTTGACCAATATCAATATTTCAAAGTCTTTACAGAATAGCAATTTAAATCTTCCACAAAAATCTATAATTTTGAGCCCTAAACATATAACAATTCCAAAAGGTTCTAAATTCTTTGTAATTAAATCTTTTAATAAAGAAGATGTAAGATCATCATTCCTACATAGAATTTGGTCTTCAACTGAACTTGGAAATCATAGATTAAATAAATCTTATAAATCAAAACAATTAAATGAAGGAATCTTTTTATTTTTTTCAGTTAATGGATCTGGTCAATTTTGTGGAGTTGCAGAAATGAAATCCAAGATTTTACCATTAGATTCACAAAATGATTGTGAAATTTGGCATGATAAACAAAGATGGAAAGGTAAATTTAAATTACAATGGTTATTCGTTAAAGATGTTTCAAATAATCAATTTAGGCATTTAAGAATCCCAAGTAATGATTTTAAACCAGTTACCAATTCAAGAGATACACAAGAAATACCATTTGATATTGGTGAACATATGATTGAAATATTTAAAAGTGTTAATTCTTCATCTAGCTTTTTAGATACTTTATATACAGCAAATAATAACTAAAATCACCTTTTTTATTCATTTAATTTGATTAGTTGGATAAATAAACTTCAAAAAAGGTTATAACAGAAGTTAATGTGTAATGGTAATAGGTTTGCTATATATTTATATTAACAATTATTTTACATTTATACGTTTAATTGTTTATAAATTATACATTTTTTATTGTTTTAAATACTTGTTCCGCTTTTGCAATTTTTACTGTCAAAATGCTACAGCAATATTATTAATAGGCGATAACTTTAATTAATTTTCCAATTCCAATTGAGTGAATACTATTGAAAATTTCCATTCATAATTTAGAAGTATTCAAAGAATTGAATTTAAAAGGATTCTGAAATCTTATTGGCTGAAATAAATAGAAAAAAAAAACACGAAGCACAAAAAAAAAAAATTAATCCTTTCAACACCAATAATAAAAATTAAAAGAATTTGAAAAAAGTGGTTCTATAAATTTGTAATTAGATTTTAGGGTGTTTATTTATATTTTCTTATAACTTTTCATTCCTCCCATTATTTAAAAATAAATTTGATATCTTTTATATCAACAGAAGTTTAAATATTCAATAGCTAGTATAATTCAGTTTAAAGAAATTTTAACATAAAAAAGATGTCATTAAGAACTACACAATTAATGGTAAAAGCCTTACCAAAGAAGACACATTTTTCAACTTTATCACAATTAAGAAATCAAATAAAACAAGACAATTCAAAAGATGAAGAAATAAAACCTCAAGAAGTTGAAGCAAAGTATAAATATGGCCCAATGAGTGAAGCTCAAAAGGCATATCTTGATAGAGTTATTAGAGTTGATCAAGCCGGGGAATTAGGTGCTGATTATATCTATGCAGGTCAATACTTTGTTCTATCAATGAAAGAACCACAATTAAAGCCAATCCTAAAACATATGTGGGAACAAGAGGTTCATCATCATAATACTTTTAATAAATTACAAGTTGAAAGACGTGTAAGGCCATCATTGATTACTCCATTATGGAAGGTTGGTGCCTTTTCAATGGGTGTTGCCACTGCTTTGATTGGTAAAGAAGCAGCTATGGCCTGTACAGTTGCTGTTGAAACTGTTATTGGCGGTCATTATAATGATCAATTAAGAGTATTGATGAATAAATATAATATTCCTGCAACTGATTTAAAAACTAATGAAGTTGTTGAAAATGTTGAATCCAATGAATTAAAAGAATTAAAAAAGACAATTACAACATTTAGAGATGATGAACTAGAACATTTAGATACTGCCATTGATCATGATGCAGAAAGTGCTGTTCCATATTGGTTATTAACAGAAGCTGTTAAATTAACTTGTAGAGCTGCTGTTTATACTGCTGAACGTATTTAAATAATTTTTGTTTGTTTATGTATTTAATGTGTTTATGAATCTTTGTGTATGTCTTTATTTATGAGATGAAAGTCAATTGTTAAGTCAAACTACAACTTGTATTGTAGAACTAATAATAAAAATTTGGAACATAAAAATGAGAAACAATATAATATTAATAAAATTTAAACAACAAGAAAGAAATGAAGAAAAAAATTTATATAAAAGACATGATTAATAATAAAGGGTATGATATGATATAAAAATTAAACCAAACCATCATAAATATTCAATGCACTTACAATACTTGGATCAATTTTTGAACCTTCTCTAAATTCTTCTAAAGTAATTTCACCATCTCTATCTTTATCCATTAAATCAAAGATTTTTTGTACTCTTAATTCAGGTGTTGCTTCATCATCATTTAATTTCACCATTAAACCAATCATTTTATATATAGAACTAACGATTTTTAACATTTCATCATAAGATATTTTGCCATCATTATCTAAATCATATAATTGGAAAGACCATACTAATTTTTCTTCCAGTGTCCCTCTTGATGTAACACTTAAAGCACATATAAATTCTTTAAAATCAACAGTGCCATTTTTATCACTATCAAACACATTGAACACATAATTACTAAACTCTGTTGGATCACCAAATGGGAAAAATTGTTTATATATCTTAATAAATTCTTCTTTGTTTAGTTGACCTGATGGACAATCTCTTAAAAACCCTTTGTACCATTGTTGTAATTCTCTTTTGTCAAAATAGGTTGATTTCTTTAATGATACCAATTCATCTTTCGATAGTTTAGATGCTGTTTTACCCATATTTTATTGATATTTATATGAATGCTAATAATGACTGTCTTGATTAATTGTTGCTGCCAGCAAAATACGTAACTAAGTCTCTAAATTTCCCACTTTCTTTCTCAGAATTGAATAAATAGAGTGTGTTCCTTATAACTGTATGGATATTAAGACTTGAGTAACGAACGTTGTGCTATGTTATTTACAAGAAGAGTAGATTATTTTTTGTTGCCAGTTAGCTGTTTTAATGTTGTTTATTTTCTTTTCTAGAAATAAAAAAAAAAAAAAAAAAAATGACGGCTGTGTTGAAAAAATCTTAGGTAGTTTTCTTTTATTAGGGGAAAAATTAATGAAGGAAATATAACAGAGATAAGAATTAGTGGACTTTGTTTGACTACATATAATAGGGTTGGATAGTATTAATTTATATAGTTATGCTGTTCAGTAAATTGACATTCACTCTGTATAATTTTGGCCAATAATCCGTTTTTCAAATTCTTAGTTTATACGTTGATAGAAGAGAACATAGGCATATTTAGACCCTGATGAATTAGTCTTATCACCTGGAATGGTTGCACCTGGATCTGTTAATTTTGCAACTTCATCATCAAAATAATACCAATCTCTAGTTTGAACATCATGATTCAAAGATTTATTTGCAATAGATGTATAATGTCCAGATTTTAATGTACCATTATGATTAACCAATGAAAATAATTTATACTGTATAGCTGTACCATTATAATCAAAATTTAAAATTAATGGATATGATATTGGATCTTCATCTTTAGATGATTCATCATAATATAAAAATCTTGAAAGATGAATAATTAAAATTGGAGGTAATGTAACAAATTTCATTGATTTGACACTAGCATGATTCTTATTAGATTTCTTTCTAATTGGATTTGGACTAGCTGATCTACCACGTAATTTTGTTAAGAAACTTCTATGTTTCTTCTTCATTCTATCATCAACTTGTTCAGGTGATATATTATTATTATTGTTGTTGCTAGAATTTAATGACGAAAGTGAATGATTATGAGGATGTGAATTACTTTGTGATTGTGACTGTGATTGAGGTTGTGATTTTGATTCTGCAGCTTTTGAACATTTTGGACAATTCCATGCATTTTCTCCAGTTAATTCTTCACTCTGTGTAAATAATGAAATACAATCTTCTAATGTAACTTTACCAGATTTTTTGAAATAATATTCTTTATTCTTTGGAATACTTAGACTTAACATATAAAATGTTGAATAATTTAATGATTTATGACCACAGTTTAAACATTGTAAACAATCTTGTAATTGACCTTGAAAAATTTGTGAAATTGGGCTAAAACCTTGTTTAATTAATCCTTCTGTAAATTTAACATATTCTTCACCAATCGATGAGTCATAACTCATTAATTCAGGATAATCATTAGCAACAATATTTGAATTTGATAATTCATCATGTAAATGATCCAATATAAACATTAAAAATTCTTGTGTATCTTGTTGTTCATGAGTAATATGTAAATCAGGTCTTAATTCAATACATGTTTTTAAAAATCCTGATGGTACGATTGAACAACCACCATTCAGATACATCTTTTTAAATAACATTGATAATGATGGTGACAATTTTCCCTTTCTAAATTTTGGATTATAATATTCTTCAAACTTATTAGTATTAAAAATATCTCTAAATTGAACAGTTGCAAATAAACATTGTAACATTGCATTTATATAACAAGTATTACCCATATTTCTTAACCCAGTTATTGATAATCTAACATATGGATTCATGCTTTGTTGAATTGTCGGAATTCTCTCTTTAATAGATTGACGAATTGATGATGACCTAGGTCTATTTTGAGAAACTTGTTGTTGATATTGGTATTGGTATTGATATTGATATTGAGGTTGTTGTTGTTGTTGTTGTTGCTGTTGTGGGTATTGTTGTTGTGGATATTGTTGATAATGAATAGGGACTTGAGGAGGTACTTGTGCAGGTAACCTATTATAAGAGGCATGAACATTATTTTTTTGAATGTGATGATGATGATTATGATGATGTAGATTTTGGTTAGTATTATTATTTGATAAAGGTATTGGATTAACTGGATATGGAGCTTGATTAGTTGGAATTTGAGGTGGTGGTATTGAAGGTGGTGCATTTTGGATCATAACATGACCTTGTGTATTATTTAATTGAACTTGCTCATAACGTGGTAAAAATTCACGACTGTTAGTTTTTAAACATGGAGGATTTTCTGGTGCTGGTCTTAATGGTGCAGTATGAGGAACTCTTATATCAAGATATGGTTTTGCTTTAAATTTAATTTCTTTATGATTTGAAAAAGTTGAAATATATCTTGTCCAAGAGTCTAATCCACCTTTTAACATCATTAAATCTAAATTTTCTTCTAATAATAAATAATGGAATTTAACACTAATAGCATCATAATCAAAATTTAAAAGAGTTGTATTATCACAATAAGAAATAATTTTTTCAAATTTTTTAATATTTATTAATTTTTGATAATCATCATTTGACATTGAAAATTTAAAAACATCTTTTAATTCTTGATAACTGTTATTATTTAAAATTATTGATGGATCAATATTAATAACATTTTCATAATTTATATGATTTTTATCAAATTGTTTCTTTGGCCTTAAATCAAAAATTAAATAAGAAAATTTTTGAGAATTTAAATCATTGAATAAATCTTTTGCAGATATTATACTAATATTTAAATTTTCTAAACCATATGCATGTACAGAGCTATAAGAATCTTTTCTATGATTAAAACTATGTTGTGTCATTATTCGTTGTAATTCAGGATTATTAATATCAGTTGATTCAACACTTATTGGTGTAGGGGTTGATGCTTCATCATTTCCATATTCATTAAGACTAATCGATGATAGACTTTGGGTTTTATTTAATACTGGTTCAGTTGATCTATGTGCTAATATTGGTGTTTCAATTTCTTCATTGATTAATGATTCTGAAGAGAAATTATCAGCTAATCTTAATTGATCATTTGGTTGTAAATCAGGAGGTTCCCATAAGTCTACATTTTCATTCATTGATATAGCTGATGATGATGAAGATGAAGTTAATGAAGATGAAGATGATAAGGATGATTTTGAATGTATAGAAATTGTATCAGGTGCTATTATTGGAGATGGTGGTTTGATTTCAACTTTGATAGGCTCATTTTTAGAATTTGGATCCAAAGAATGATATGAATTAATTTCTTGTTGTTTTCCAGGTTTTATTCTTTCACCAATTGCAAATGTATTAGCTCTTTTCTTTAAGGCCTTGGGTATTGGTTCATTATCACGATCATCTATATTATCATTATTGTTATTCAACTCATGAAGATATGCTATATAATTTTTGGTTTGATAGATGACATTGATCATATTTGATTCATTTTCATAAATTTTATTCATACTTATGAATAATTCATAATTTTTGTTCTTAGCTTGGAATTCTATACTAAAGGGGATGATCCAATTAAGATAAAACAAACCAATTATAAAAGCTTCTAAAGAGTTATCCAACTCAGAATCTGAACCTTTAAGACCATTTTGATATAATTCAAATTGATTAGTAACAGTTTCTAATAGATCCAACAGTTTTTCAAGACGTAGATTTGCCACATTTTGTTGTAACTTGTTCTTATAAACGTCAATGATAAAGGCAAGTAGTTCTTTTGAATTCTCTGGTGTGTAACCAGGAAGAGACGCCATCAGAGTATGTGGATCCTTAGTGTATTGAGATTTGATGTAGTTGGATGGGATGTCTCTGTTAGAATTGGAGTTGAACCCAATCTTCAGTACTTTGTTAACTTTTAAAGAATAATTTTAATCTTTTGATCTGGTTCTTGAATTTTTTGATTTTTTATTAGGGCTTTTTTTTTTTTTTTGGGGTCTTGATTTTTGAATTTTTTTGTAAACGTTTTTTTTTAGAAACTTTCTTGATAAAATTAATACTTCTTAAGTTTTTTGCCATCCATCAATTTGAGATGATTTATTGTTGTGCTCAATGGTGTTTTATGTGTTTGCGATAGTGTAATTATGGTGTATTTAGAAGTGTGTGAAGAAATGACGGCTCCTTCTTGTTTTAGCATGTTTTTACTGCAACTTTTTATCTCCTCAAATGCTATATATAATTCGCATCTCTTCTACACTATTATCAATACACATTCTTTTATATTACTGAAAAAAATTATAAAGTATTAAATAATTCATTGATATAACATTTAACGATTTTTAATTTTGAGTTGGCATAGCAGTAGTTGGTGTATTATCTTCATCAGCTAAACTTGTTTTCCAAAGACTTGTAATGGTTTTAGCTTGTGTCATAAATGTTAATCCCATCTTACCATAGAAATTTAAATCACCATTAAATGATCCCTTATTACCTGTAAAACTAAACATTGGTAATGGTACTGGAATAGGAACATTAATACCAACTTGACCTGGCTCAATCTTCTTTGTGAATTTTTTAGCATTGATTCCACTAGTAGTAAATAGAGCTACACCATTTCCAAATGGATTAGAATTAACTAATTCAATTGCTTCATCAAGTGTATCAACTGTTAAAATAGATAAGACTGGGGCAAAGATTTCTTCCGAATAACATTTCATCTCTTTAGTAACATTGGTTAAGATTGTTGGTTGTAAGAAATAACCATTTGGATAAATTGAATGTTTACCACGTCCATCTAATACAATTTTAGCTCCTTGTTTTAAAGATTCTTCAATTATATCTTCAGCTCTATTCAAAGCTTCTCTTGATATCAATGGCCCTAACTCAGATTCTTTATTAAAACCTGAACCAGCAGGAATTTTTTTACTTGCTTCAATTAAATCTGGTAACCAATCTTTTGTCTCTCCAACAAATACTAAAACTGAAGCAGCCATACAACGTTGACCAGCAGCTCCTGCAAATGCACCAACCGTTGCATTTATAAATTGTTTTTTATTAGCATCTGGAATTACAATAACATGATTCTTTGCAGCTAAATTTGCTTGGGCTCTTTTACCATTAGTTATGGCAGTTTTATAAATATAATCACCAGCTTTTGAAGAACCAACAAATTGAACAGCTTTTATTAATGGATGACTAATTAATTTATTCACTGTTGGAACTTTACCATGAACTATGTTAATAACGCCTTCTGGAATACCAGCTTCTTTACATAGTTCTGCGATTATTAAAGCTGCACCAGGATCACGTTCGCTTGGTTTTAAAACTAATGTATTACCAGTTATAACAACTAAAGGAATTGACCAAAGAGGAATCATTGCAGGGAAATTAAATGGACAAATAGCACTAATAACACCAATTGGTTCTCTAATCATTAAAGTTTCCATATCTGTAGCTACTTCTAATTGAACACCTTGTAATTCAGTTGTACAACCACAAGCATATTCAGCAACTTGTAAACCTCTTAAAACGTCACCTTTAGCATCAATAATAGTTTTACCAGCTTCAGAAGCAATAACATGTGCAATTCTATCATGATTCTTCTTTAATAACTCAACTAATTTAAAACACATTTGTTGTTTCTTCATAATACTTATATCTCTAAAAGTTTTAAAAGTTGAATTTGCCACTTCGATAGCTTCATCAATTTCATCATCTGTAGATTGAGGAACTTTACCAATGACTATATCAGTTGCAGGATCTCTTATTTCATACCAAACTGTTGAATTCGATTTAATAAACTTGTTATTAATAAATGTTGGAGTCAAATAAGGTTGATAACCTTTTGGATAATGATCTTTTGGATAATTTGTTGTTGTTGTGTGTAATTGTGACATTGCTCTGATTGATGACTTGAATCTACAATTGATACTTAACATATTTTTATAAAAGTGTTTTTAAGTAAGAATCAAAAAAAAAAGAGAATTGACACCCTTTTTGTACTTCAAATTTGATAGTATAAAGAAAAGGTCATTTATTAACATAAATATTCAGTTATTTAACACTTTAGATAATTCGCTCAAGAAAGAAATTTATTAATCTACAATTATATTTTACACCAATCAAATTAAATATAATATCATTATTCATTGACAATTGTATATAGACTATTCAACTTTCTCATCATCAACAACAGTTCTTTACTAATAACTTTCAATAATTGAAAAAGTGGAGAGAGATTATTTTATCCGTTTTCGGTAATATTTGTGGATTTCCTATTGTGGAAGTTGAGGTACAAGGTTTTTGATGTTGGTGATGTTTTCGTAGATGTTCCAATCGTTCTGGGTCAACACTTTAATACATTCATCATTTTCATCAATTCCCATCTCCAGATAACATTGACATAGTTCTTCACTAGCTAATTGACGAACTCTTCCGATTGGATGATTCTTTATTAACCGAATTAATCTATCTTCTGCTTCTCTTAATTTATGATTAATGCATAGATACCCAAATATTTGAATAGAACTTTGTAATCTATTGATATTACTAGTATTCAAATGCAAGTTATAAACTCTGACATATAAACCTTTGACTGGAAAATCATCAGTTAATTTAATACCGGCTTGAAATAATCTTGTAAGGAAATTTAAAGAAACAATAATTTGTTTCTTGTTTCTTTGATCTTTATTATTCTTTGGATCAAACTTTGTCAATAATAAAACTTCTAATAATGAAGATTTTCTTTGTGTTTTATTAAGTTCTAATTCATAAAATTTTAAAAATGATTCAAGTGATTCTATAATTAATGAGTCTGTTGCCTTTATAGCACCAGAACTAAATACATAACCTCTCCAAAATTCAACTCTTAGTTCTTTGTTAAGTGCTTCTTCATTTTCATTAGAAGTATTAGCTAAATACCTTTGTTTAAATAATAACAATATTTTGTAGAAATATTGGTTTATTGTTTGATCAATTTGATCTCGTTCTTTAATAGGATAAATATCTTTAAGGTTTGATAATTGCAGAAAGGCACTAAAAGCCTTTGTTCTAATGGTTTCAATAGGTTCACACATCAATCTAATTAATCTCTTCTCAACTTCAAACTTTAAATCAATATTTTCTTTGAATAATGACAGATTATTAGCTATTAAATCAATCGAACTTGATCTTACTTTACTACCAACATCACCTTGACTTGTGATAGTATAATTATCTAGGCCATCAATCAACACTTTTCTATTTTCAATAGTTACTTCATCTCTATGATTAGCAATATAATATGATAATGAATTAATCAATAGAGATTTATTAATACAATCAACCTTATTTAACTTTAAAACATTTAGAACTCTAAGTAAATCAATTTTTTCAAAGTAACCAATTCCGATTGCTGTATTTGAATTATTATATTCAATATATTGAAACCACTTATGCCATTCATCATTGTTTAAATTTAAATTTCTAACAATATCTTTAACAACTATTGATATCTCTTCATTCTCAACTCTTATGATTTCAAAGATTTGATTCATATGATAAGTTCTGATATCATTACAAAGATGACTATTGTTATTACCAGAATTCAAGTTTAGCAACATGCTTATAAACTTTAAATATGTAACCATTTGGAATGTTTGTGCTTTATGATGATTTATTTTAATTTGATTGAAATATGGTAAAATATCTAGAAATTTTGTTTCTAAACATGATGAGTTTAATAATGGTAATAGTTCTGATAAAGCATATAAAGAATTGTATTTAACAATCTTTGGATTTGTTGAACTATTATAATCATTAATGAAAAATTCTATAATTTGTTGAACTTTTTTATTATCTTTTAATAATTTAAATAAAGTTTTTGAACTCAATTTAACTAATTCTAAATCAAGATTATTAATAACATTTTGTTTTAAAAATTCAATAAAATTGACTTCAAACTGTGGTATAATATTAATAATTTTGAAACTTATTTCAAGATATGATTTTTCTATCGATCCTAATTCAATATAATCTAAAATTTCAATAATCTTAATGTTTTTAGATTCATTAGTTGAATCATTAGGAAATTTAACAGCCCATATTTTATTACCAAATCTACCAATTAATTCTTGAATAGCTGCAGTACAAGATCTTCTGATCATAATTTCTTTATCAAAACATGCAACCATTAATGATGATTTAAATAATTCATAAACAAGTTCAACATTAATACTTGGGTTATATTTAATCATTGCCCATATTATAAAATTTGAAGCATCTCTTATATTTGAACCTGATATAAATGTTATTCTAGATTGTTGAAAGAACATAGTTTTGTCTAATATTGATTTTATCTGTGATAATAGTTCCTTTTGCTGGATATCTATTAAACTTAGTCTTAAAAGTTCAGCATTTATCAATAAATGAGTATGTAATAAGTCAGAATTTAAAGTTTCAAAAGATTCATTAGTTATTTCAACAGTTGTTCTAATAATATCTTCAATAATTTCATTACTCATCTCTGGGTCTAACTTTGATACGATTTTAGTGAATTTTTTAGCTAAAATAAATCTTGTGTCAGTATTTCTATGGTCAAAGTTATCATAAAAGAATTGCACTATTTCTTCAATTGAATTATAATCATCAATTTCAATCATATAATTAGAAAATTTATTTAATATTTTGGATTGTAATTCTATTTGACTTTTACTTTTTACTGAATTAACAAATTGAAATAATTGAGGAATTTTATCTTTGAATAGTTGTAATGTTGTATCTTTACTTAAAGCAATATTCAAACTGAAAAGTAAACCATCCTGTGTTATAACATCACTATCATTATAATCATTCATCAAGATATTAAAATATTCGTTTAACTCATTATTGCAATCTGCTCTTGTTATTAATGTTGCTAATAATCTTGCACTGACATTTTGAATAGGACCTGGGTTATTTAAATATGAGGTTGAAATTTTGAATATATTATTCTTTAAGTCTTTATCAATTGTATCTAACTCAAATGGAACCAACATTAAGACACACAGCCAACAAAGTAACATATATTGATCATACCAACCGTTTTCATTTTGTTTATTTACAAAAGGTGAATTATGAAGACGTGTTAACACTTTGGGTATTAGAGTAGCTTCTGTCTTGAAATGGTTCAAAATTCTCTTAACTGATATCACTTTTGATAAATAGTAAAAGATTTCTGTGCACCATAAGACCTCATTGTGCTCATGTGAGATATAATAATTGGTTATTTGATCAATATAGTCAGATATATTCACATCTAGAAGTTGAGGACATGGTTGAAATTCATCAATAGCTGTTAAAATTTTTTGAATCTTGGGAGGTTTTAAGTTGAAATTTGATTCAATTCCTGAGCTTATAGTTTCATGAAGTTCATTGGCTATTTTAGTAACCCTTATTTCGTCAGTTTCCATTCCAAACTTTCTTTTATAAAAATTTTATGAGCTTTGTTAGTATTTCGATGTTTTGATTTCGTTTTTAAAATTTTTCGCGTACAATTTTTTTCTAAAAAGAATTTATAAATAATTGAATATTTTATATTTTATTTTATTTTATTTAATACTATTCCAGAATATAAATACAAATTTTTAGTTATAACATTTATAATATCTATGTCTTTTTTTTTTTTTTTTTTTTTGTTTTAGAGACTCTTTTCTAATGGTAATTTAAGGTTAAAGCAAAATTTAAACCTGGTTTTGATGAATCTTGAGATCTATCAGTCAATGGAACACTGTAGAATAGATCAAGGCCTGCATTTTCTGACTTGTAAACAATACCAACACCTGTGCTGAAAGCTGACTTTGTGAAGAGATCACCTGATTGTACTAATGGTTTAGCTTCTTCAAATGACTTTAAGCTATAATTATCACCAAAGTTGATGAAATTATAAAGTCTTAAAGGAGAAGTTTGTTTAGTATTTGGAAGTCTTGTAAAGAAATTTAATCCTAATTTAAAGAAAGCATTACCACCAATATAATCACTGCCATCTTTTAAACCAACTGAGCCATAACGAAACCCTTTAAATGAGGAAGGACCACCTAAGAAAAATCTATCAGCAACATGGACTTTTTGCTGGTTAATGAAACCTAAATCAAGATCAAAAAGAGCAGTTAGATCATTGTTAAAGATACTCTTTGCTGTAGCTAAACTTAAAGTTGATTTAAAGAATTCTTCCTTGTTTAATTTTAATTCATTTGTAAAATCTAATTTTGTACCAGCTGTTTGGAATAAACCAACAAAATTTCTATTATCAAAGTTATATTGTGATAATAAACTTAATTTAAAATCATCACCTGCATTGATTTTAGTTAAATCAGATGCATTATTTGATACATTAAGCACTCTTCTGTTCTCAAATGAAAGACCATTTGTGATATTTGATTCTTTGTTAAAAACTTTATCAATACCAAAGAAAAGACCATATGATATTTGTTCATGAGAACCAAAAGATTTATTATCGAATTGTGATATATATGGGTTCAATAAAGTTCTAACAGATGGGTTCTTTGATGGAGAATATAACTTAAGGTCGTAAGACTTTTTAGCTAAAGTTTTTGAAAATGGGTCATAATTCAAATTTAAATCAAAAGCTAATAAGTTAGCATTCTTTAGAAAGTTTGGATTAATATAACTTGAGCCAAATGCTAAGTTATGATCACTTGTCTTTGTATAAATATTTAAATTGTTTATCAAACTTGGTTTCAAATCAATTGTAGTATCTATCAGTAAAGGGACTAAACTAGAAGAATTATGTTTGATTAATGGTAAATCACATTTTATCTTTATATCATCAAATAGACCTGTAGATTCTAATTTGCTTTTGATATCAATTAATTGATTTTTAAATTCTAATAGTGATAAACTCTTTGCATTCAATAAATTATCTAATAAGCTTGTATAATAGGAAGAAGTGAATTCACCACCAGAAACTTTAACCGATTGAACTTGAACTGGTTTGGTTAACTGGTTATTCAAAATGAACAATTCCTCATCCTTAAAGGCAGCATCTTGTAGTGGACTCATGTTTAATTATATTATATTTTAAGTAAATCTCAACTTCTTTGTTTCTAATTCGCTCTTTCAATTTTTTGGAAACCCTTTCAGCTTTTTTTCTCCATTCAAAAAAAAAAAAAAAAAAAAAAAAAAAACATTAAAAAAAAAATTGCTCAAACCGTCCTGGTTCGATTCCTCAGGATTTTTACATTTACTTATAATCGAATAAAAAAACAAATTATTATAACACATATATAAAATCGGATTAAATTAAACATAAAAAACTAAAAAATACATCACAAGTAGGCCATCCAGAGTAGGTCACAACTAGCCAAATAACGTGGATTAACCGCTTGTTGAATCAACTCTAAAATACTTTGAGTTGTAACAGAATTTGGATTTGAGTTATTACATAATTGTTGAACCTTCTTTAAAACAAGATCAACATTAACTCTAACCATTTCACGTAAATGAGGTTCATCAGATGAAGAGCGGTGTTGTTGAGTAAACCAAGAAATAACTTCATCTCTAACAAATAATGGAAGATATACATCTAATTCAGGTTCAGGTTCAGTTAATGATTTAGCAATAGCTAACAAATGAGTAGATAAAATACCTTCTAAACCAGCTTCACCAATTAAAGTTTGGATATTTGGAGTTAATCTAAATGGGACATTCTCTGTATTGAAAAATATTGGAGCAATCTTTTGAGTATTTGGATCTAATGTACTGTTAGCATAATAATTAGTATTAGTCTTACCAGCAGAAACCTTAGATGGTAACATTTCAATGGATGTAATAGCACCTGATTTTTCATTAATATCAATCTTATGAGGTTGACGGTTATTAATGCACATAGTATATGTCATAAAAATAAATGAAGCATATTGTGATGTGAAATTCTTTCTAAATAACCAAAAATCTTCAAAAGTGGTAAATTTATTAGCAAAGTAATTCTTAACAACATCATTTGGAACTAATAATGATTGGATAGCAGCTAAAATTTCAACTCTTATACTAATAATATCAGGTTTTGGAAGATGTGGATCGAATGCTGATCTAACTTTCTCATTGTAATATATGAAAGGTTCGTCACGATTTTGCTTGTTTTTACGACAATAATCTTCATAAATTTCTTGTAATGATGAATTAGAGCCATTATCACTTATAATTCTAATTAATGGAGATAATGGAACAGCAATTGGTAAAGTTAGTTGAATGTTTCTTTTTCTCGATTGAACATTCTTTGATAAAGTTTCATTGAAAATTCTATAAAGTTGGAATATTCTTTCTTCACGTCTACAATGACGACCAGCAGGATATTGAACAGCAAATGAATGTAAGCTTCCATCATGACCACGAATCTTTAATCTCTTATAACATGCATGAGTACCTCTAACTAATTCTAAACTTGAAATAAATCTTTCAATCTTAACAAAGTGTGAATTGTTATCTTTATTTAATAAATATTGACCAGGAATTTCAATATCTTCGAACTTTTGATGATGGAACTCACTCAGATGAGGACAGACAGCTTCTAAATTAATTTGATTAAATCTTCTATCAAGTTTATCTTCTAATCTGTTTCTCCATTTTCTCAAATTTGTTATATATGATTCCACATTTGGTCTTACTAGAATAAAATCTTTATCAAACTCTGGTCTTATATGTTTAGGTAAGATAGTTTCTGCAAACTTATTGATATTTCCAACAGTAGCAGCAGGAAGCTCTAAATCAGCAGTAGGGTTTTGAATACGACTAGAGTATTGCATACCATCATTGAGTAAGGCATTAACCAATCTATAAGCATCTTCATCTGCACTGCATTTAAAGCTTTGATTGATTTGATCAACCAACGATTCTAAAGACAAGGCTAATAGTGGATAAGCTGTCTTCAGAATACCCATCAACTCATCAACATATTCCCATGGTTGATTTCTTCCACTTGATTTACTACCTGAAGAAGCAGCATTAGATGTATTAGCATTGTTGCCATTATTGCTGCTATTTGTTGTACCAGCTGATTGAGAGGCATCATTAACTCCTGAATTATTTGCATTGCCTTGACGATTAGCAACTGCCATTGCTTGTCTTCTAATAACGGCATAATCTTCTTTAGTGGTACGTAGTTGGAAATGTAAGGCTTGAGGATAAGTTTTAGCAACTCTAATCAAAATATGACGAACCAATTCCGCTTCTTTGTGAGACAAAGATGTCAATAATTGCGGAATAAATGTAATCCAATACCATACTGGAACTTCACCTCTATATGATTCAAAGGCTTGCGCTAAAGATCCAGATGGATCATCTAAACTAATTAACCATAAAATTCTGCATAATAGTTTTCTTGACTTGGCATTCTTGTACAAACCTGAAGCTTGTAAATAACAACTTATAGCATTATTGGCATAAACAATTTCTTTTGGATTTTCCTTCAAACGACGATCATTGTAATGACCCCATTCAGCCCATGCTTTAGCGAGATTCAAATCTATTTGGACAGCAGTAGCAAAAGCTTGGTTGGCTTCATCTTGTGCATTCAACTTAGCTAAAAACATACCCTTCAATGTGAAAAATTCAGCTTTTTGTTGTGTTGCAAAATAAACCAGATTTGTATTACTGATCACATCTAACCCAGTGTTTAATTCATTAGAATTTTGATAATGACATTTAGCTTGTTCACGAAGTTTCAAAAATGCTTCTTGAATTTCAATATTAGGAAGTGTATAAATCTTTGTAAGTTGATTAATACATACATCAGCCATATTATGTTTACGTGCAACATGAGCAAATCTATTAATAACCCAAGCAATTTCATGATATCCACGATAAGCATGGCTGTTTCCTCCAGAATTACCATTTGCTTGTTGAAGAGCAGGAATGAATGGCATATATACCTTGTTGATAACACCAAATGCATGCTGTCTCCATGTAACTAAATCATTCCAAATATTTATGTCATCCCAGATATTTGGTAAACGTTCACGCCAAGCTTGAAGAATTCTCTTTAGTTCTTGAGATTTATTGTCCAGATTCTGAGCGTTTGTAGTCAACAAACTACCATAAACTTGCGAAGCTTCTAAAAATTCAACATATTGTTGGAATGTATGCAACAATGGGATATGAGCATTTGTAAATCTTGTTGGTAGAGCATGCCATTTGTGTAATGCTAATTGAATACCTTCATCACAAAGTTTTGATAAATCAGATAGGGTTTCTTTTTGTAAAGCATAGCCTTGTAGACATAAAAACGTTTCAAAGATTTGACGACGAGGAGTTGGAACATCCATAACTGTTTTGACCGATTGTTCAAGTGGTTCTCTATCAGCATTCCAATCAGCAACTCTCCAACCACATTCCAAAAGTAAATCAGTAAATCCTTCATGTTTAGCAAGTTCAGTCAAAATATCCCAATGTTGTAACTTTTCAGCACATAAGATCCAATTGTCTTCCCAAAGAGAATATTCAGATTCACCATATGGTAAAGCACCACTGCGTGCTTTCAATTGAGCTGTTTCATACAATTGCAAGGCTTTATCCCATAGACCGATTTGTTCATTGGATAGAGCAGCATTGGTTTCATTATATTTAGCACGTCTTCTCCATTGACCATAGAACATGTCATCTTCTTCTAAAGAAGAATACATTTCAACCAAAGCATCAAGATTAGTTTCACGAACAATGTTATTTTCAACGATTGGATGGTCTTCAATATCTTCTAAAATCTTAATTGCAGGATACCAAGTATCAAAGCTATAACCTAAGTATTTCACCAAATGAGGTGGCAACTGTAAATCAGAACACTTACCAATACCAGCAAGTAGAGATTGAATAACATTAGGGCGAGCATCTGACTGACGAATGTGATAATCCTTAGATAATAAAGATACCAATGAATCTTTAAATGCAACCTTTTCACGACGATTTATAGATTCATAAGCAACAGGGAAAGCATTAATCCATGACAAATGAACGATTTCTGGACTTTTGTAAAATAAGTTTGATAATGGAATTATGATATCACCAGCTGATATACCTCCAATAGCAGCTAAGAATTTACTGTGCTTATTAAGTAATTCTTCTACACCTTCACTAGATTTAAAGTCAGTCTCACCAACAAGTTTTTGTAATTGAGTTAATGGAGCCAATTGGTATGAACCTGTTATTTTCAGTGTGTGTGAATTATCAAAAGCACCATAAATTAATTGAAGAGCTTGATTTAACCATTGCTTATCAGCTAAATATTCCCAATTTTGTTCTCTTATAACATAATGCAACCTTTTACTAATATCTACTTCAAGACTTTCATTAAGAATACACATCAATCTCTTTCTAATTTTGATATCAGATAATCTAGTACCTAATAAGAATGGTTGTTCCATTTTAACAGTTAGTTCAGTACAAGCTAATGACTTGTCTTCAAAGATGTCAACAATTATTTGGTAAAATTCTCTTGCTAAACCCATTTCACCTCTCAATTCAAAAATCAGCATCTTAAGCAAAATAGCAGCTTTTTCTCTTGTTGTAGGAAATAGATCAGTAGCGGAAAAAACCCATCCTCTAACTATTTGAATTACTTGTTTTAGCAAGTTACTATCAAGGGAACGTTCAATCAATTGAGCTAATAGCGTTAGGAATACACGACGTTGGTCACCCAATGTAGCAATTCTAGTTGATGATAAGTATAAAATCTTTTCAAGTAATTTGGTAGTCATTTTAGATTCTTCTTCATTATCCTGGTGGTTATCAGCTTGAGTAATGGTAATATGATCTTTGCATATTTTTGCAAATGTTCTAATAATACTTTGCATTAGACTATCTAATCCCTTTGGATAATAACTAGCTAAATTCCATGCTAGTGTAACACCAGCAGCAATTGAATCAGTATTTTGTAAATCCTCGGCAATAATAGAACTCAACAAGTTAATAAATGACTTGACTTCTTCACTTTGTGATTTTTCATCAGAAGTAGCTTCTTTTGAAATTGCCTTGAAGATAATCTTTAAGACAGATTGTAATGCTTCTTGAACATCAGGATTATTGGAGTGTAAACATTTATCTAAAAGACTTTCAATTAGAGATATATTTTCAACTATCCATTTAGAATCTTTTCCTTTTAAGCTTATACTTAATACATCTAAAGCATTTAAACCATAACCTAAAAGACTTGAACTAGAAAGATCAGCTTGGACCAAGAATTTTTCAAAGAAAGGAAATTTAACAACAACATCATGCCAGTAATCAGCACTAAGCAACTTATCTAGAATAAATAGAGCTTTTTGACCCAACTCACTTTCAGATGCTCTAGAGGAAGTAATACAAACATATCTAACTAAGAAAGTTATACAAGCTTCTCTTTGAGTGAAAGGAACAGTGTAATTCTTTGGTGTGCTTATATCGGTACTAGCTTCAGATAAAGAAGCATCATTTTGAGATTCTTCAGTTTCATTTTCTTTTGACATTATTGAATCATCTTCAGTAACTTCAGAAATTGTAGAATCTTCTTTAGCTTTAATTTCCCAATTCAAAATTAACTCTGCTAGTTCAATCGCTAGTACTTGATTTTCCAAAGGAGCATTGGCCATTGAAGTAAGTTTTCCCATATAAGTGATTATATTTGGAATGAAATGATCTCTTGCAATATAGAAAATATCAGAGTGATGAATTAAAAATTGGTAAACAATCAAGTTTTGTACAGTATTATTTTCAGATAAAACACGTCTAACCCACTTAATCCAACCAGTAGATGACCCACTCTTGCTCATTCTTTGGGGCATGACAGGAGCTAATAAATCCAATGCTTGTCTAACCAAATATCTAGCATCAACGGAATGTGCACGAAGAAGTGCAACAAAAATAGGTGTAACCAACTTTGCAGGTGTTTCATGAACAGAAATAAAGTAAGAAGTAACAACATAAGCAGCTTGTTTGGTTAATGTGTCATCAAGCTTTAAGAAATTCCAAGTAAATTTAATAACATCTTTTCTTAAATCCGCAGTCAAATCAGGAGCGTACTTTAATAATAAGGCAGTTGTTTGCAAAAATTCAAATCTTAATTTATCTAAAGAACTAGCACGATGATTTGTTACCAATTCATTAGAGGCACGCCAAACCCTATTATGAACAGAATCTAACCATGCAGGTACCTTTGCAGTTTGGGCCTTTTGGGTCAAGTTGTGTAGATTTCCTGTCATTAGGCCTTCATTTAAAATTATAGAGTTGAAAATTTGTTTGATCATGAATATTCTAGACTTTAGTGATTTATTATCTGTAGCAAAATTTATGGACTTGGTTAAATATAATTGACACAATTCTTTATCGCTTGATTTAACAATGTTGACAAAAACAAAATCTTCCAAAGAAGGCGAAACTGGGATATTCAATGAGCACAACAAATCAATAAAACTAATAATCAAATCACAATCCTTGATGTTAACGGAGAAGTATCTAATGAATAATAATTGTAGTTTCTCAAATGCTTGTCTAATGCTGGAGTGAATGTGTGATGTTAGTGGAGCTCTGTTCTCAACAGAAATGACTTCTTGCGATAATGATGAAACATCCATCAAAAGTTGTTTATGGTTATCCAAAAAATTTTCATCAGTATCACATAAGACAGCAACCAAATCAATAAAGTTTGCAAACATATAGCATTTGTTATCAGGATTTTGTTCTTTTGTAGTACAACTATAGAATCTTCCAATTTCAGATTTAACACTTTCTCTCAAATATTTACATTCATCTAATGACACAAAACTAGCAAGTTTGGTTCCCAATGATCTATTATAGAAGTTTTTGATGAAATACTCAATACTTTCTTTAGAAAAACGGTTCAAGAACTTGCCAATAGGCTTTCTGAATGGAGAACTATGTTTGCGGCGTAAATTTTCCTCTAAATATTGTAAAGTTTCCATAAGTTGATCCATGAATGTGTAAGCAGTTGGTGGTAAAAGATGGAAAACGTTGAGAATAGAAACAATGATTTGAACAATTGGATTATTGTCAAGTTCTTGAACTGATAGCATATGCAAAGTTGGAGGTTTTGCCCATGATTTCAAATGATCCAACAATTTGTTACCAATTTCAACCTTAAAATAAGTAATCAGTAGCTCTAATAGACGAGCTAAAGCTTCTAAACCAGGTACAGATAGCTTTTTATGGTCTGATAAGTTCATTAACATAGGACGTAAACCACTCTGTAATAAATCTTTTGGTAGTTTTGGATTTTCAGCTAAAACTTGTTGCAATCCTTTATGAGAAGCATTGATAATTTCTGTTGATTTGGATGTTAAGGTTTTAAAAAACACAGCTAGAATTCTGAATCTAATATTTAGCTGTTGTTGAGATTGATCGTCCTTTTGGGTATCATTTAATAGTTTGTCTTGATATTGTTGATGTGCTGCAATAAATGAAGATTTCGTTAATGCCAGAGCTAATACTTTAATACATACAACCCTTAGTTGGACCAACTGTTCAGAAGTACGATGTTCTGAAACCTTATTAGCACTTGTAAGTGATTCATCATCAGCATCAACTAAAGTTAAAGCTTCCATTAAAAGTCTGATAAGTTCATCCTTGAATTCTAAGAATGAATTATCTAAACTCAAGCAGAATGTAATAGCATCAATATTACCTATTTGCATAGGGAATGGTAAAGCTCTTAAAGGTTTTCCAAAAATTGGTGTTAACAATAAGTTTTTGGAGCCTTCAATCACCTCTGAAGTAGAAAGGTTTGTAGTTTTTGCAAAAGTTTTCAACCCTTCTTGGGCAGTTTCTCTAACAATTGGATTTGGGTTGCTTAAAGCATAAACTAAAGAACCAACTATAGAACGTAATGGGGCTTGGCTAATCATTTCTTTTGTAGCACTGACATTTGCTCTTTCTATAACATCTAAAACAATCTCCTTTGCAGTTTTACAAACTTCTGTTGGAGCCTCAGGATTTGTATCCTTCAAAACATAAAACATAGCTTGTACCAATTCATATTGACGACCTGCAAACCAAGAAATAGGGATGTTTAGATCAAAAACTAAAGTCTTCAAACCTAAAACACCTGCTAATTTATTATAATAGACTTCATCAAAACAAGAATGAATAAATGAATTGCATAAAGAACGAACTGTAGGAAATTCTAAAACAGCTTCAGTTGAACCAAATATTAATAAAGCAGTATTGTACATAGTTTTGATTGCTTGAATTCCAGATTCTCTAACTTCAATTAAATATGAACTTAATGAGTAGATAATTGCATCAAAAATGATTCTTTCTGAAATAGCAATAGTACCTTCTTTATCAGTTACCGAAAATGGTTTATCGTTCTTTGATTTCTCAGACAAAACTTTTCCTATACTTAATAACATAAAGTGTTCTGAGGTGTTGTTAATCAAAGATAATGCTCTATCTTTAACTTCATCAATAGATGCAGAGTAAAATATAGACTTCAATAAACGTAATGCTAACTCTTGTTCATTATTCAACTTCTCCTTTTGTAAGGTTTCACCTTCTAATGAATACTTAATTTCAATTTTAGTCTCGGAAAACATACTAACAGCTTTAGATAGAATGGATGCATAGTTTTCTGGAATAGATGTAGATGGAATGAATAGTAAAAACACATTGGACAAATAATCAAAAGCACTAACTCTAAAGTGAGGTTCAGTTTGTATACTCTCAAGTATACCTAATGCATCTTTTACACCAGTTGTAATAGAAAGAGGAGCCTCAGATGGTAAACCTTCAATTTTAAAGTTAGCATCAATATTCAAAGTAAGAGCAGAAATTGTTTCTAGATTTTGATGTGGCTTGATAAATTTTCTATTTCTTCCACCTAATTTACCTAAAATTCTAAATGTGGTATGACTATGTTGGTGATGATAAGGGAGTGGTTTTAGATGTCTCCATAAGGCTTGCATAACATCATCAATAACAGGTTCAATAATAGGGTCAAAGTATTCAGCAGTAAGATTATCAACACATAACTCTAATGTTCTCAAACCTTGGCTGACTAATTCAGGTGTGCTATTCAATGCAAATACCAAAGGTTTCATCAAGTAACTCAAATGTGGAACCAAAACACTTAATCTAACAGGAACTGTTAAACACAATTCAACATATAAATCACGTTCTTGCTGACGACGAGCATTCATTATCATTCTATTCAATGACTCTAGTAATACTTGAAGAAGTGGCATAATCTCCTTATATAAAGATTCAAATCTACCACCACCAATACTTCTGAAAATAGTTCTAACAAGATGAAAGTATGCTATAGATTCTTTAGATTCTGTTGCCAATTTCAATGAAGTAAGAATCAAATAGTTTAAATGAGGTAACAGAACTTTTTCATTTCTATCTGGGAAAAGGTTGACACTCATGAATGATAATTTAAATAATCTTAATGCAATATTGATTCTCATGAAATCATTTCCTCCTAGATCACTTAATTGATCACGAAGGAACAATAATAATATACCTGAAAAGTTTGCTGATGTATTTTCATTTGATAAGAAATGTTGTGGAATAAATACAAGACTCGGTTCAACCATCATGGTGTCATATAAAAATTTGATTTCAGCTTTAATAACTTCATTGAATACTGCACCATCAATATGAATAAACATTGTAGCTAATGTCTCCATTAAATCTTTTTCATCTTTTGAAAAGTTAACAGGAAGAGATGGTCCATTAAGTTCGTAGAAATTTTTATTTTTCTTAATTTCTTTAACTTGGTTAACAACATTAGAAGAAGAGAAAAATCTTAAACCAAGAACACATTCTCTGAATAGTTGTCTAAATATCAAAACCTCTTCATAAGTAAAACTCTTTTGTTCTAGCTCTTCTGGAGAATCACCAAGATTATGAATATATCCCTTCAAACCATGGCTTATTGTTTTAACAAAGTTTAACAATGTTTTGAACAAATAGCGAGCATCTTTCAATGGGTCAACAAGGTTTTTTGGTGTAATTAGTATTGGAATTTCCTTTCTTAAATCAAAAATGTCTAAATCTTTTCCTTCAAATTCTTGGTCAGCAGATGGAGCTTCAGTGGTATTTTCTTTAGACTCAATAGTATCGTTATCTTTCATTTCAACATCACCATCTTTATCTTCAATCTTTGATGCAGGTCTTTGACTCAAATCTTTAATTGTATGAATATATTGTGAAATAGCATCATCTTCTTCATTCTTTTGTTTTTTGAGCTTTTCCTTCAACTTTTTCTCCTTGATTTGTCTCTTTGCTTCTATGGCTTTATGATTTTTGATGATATTTTCATATTGCCTATTAAAAGCTTGGAAACGTTTTGTAAAAGCATCAAGGATCATCATGAATAATTGTTTACCTTCAGCCTTGTTTTCTAATGTCATAATTCTTTCAACTAGATTAAGCAACAATTTGGCACACATAACTTGTACTGTTAAAGCTAAAGTTGGATCTTGTAAATGTTTACAATACAGAGTAACTGTAATTAATAATTGCTCAACTGTTAACTCTTTTCTGACATTATGTACAAAATCAGCAACTATACTGTATGCCAAAGGTTTTAAGGTTTTATGAGCTGTCAGTCCATTACCAATGAGAACTCTTTCATCAAATAACATCTCTAACTTTGGTAAGAAAAGAGTTTTATAGGGTGTTGTAAGAATATGTCTTGTAGCATGTAACAATTCTTTTCTACCAGCACTCAATTCACTTGGGCAGTCTTGTAGAATTCTAATAATCAAATCAGGTATTATTTGATTGTAATTTTCAAGTAGTGTAGTACTATAACCTCTTATAAATAAATATGCAAAAAATGAAGCAGCTTTAACTTGTCCTAAAATAAAATCACTATAAGCAGCTCTATTTTGAATAGCAGAAGAAACAGTAGTTAACTTGAGACCTTTTTTTTCCATCGCTTTTCTTTCATCTCTCTGTTGAGGAACTTCCAGCTTCAATATACCAATTGCATAAGGAATAAAATTTGGAAGAGAAGTTTCAACTAATGCCTTATATGAAGATGTCAATGTAACCATAGTAATAGGACATTCTGCAATTGTTTTGAATGAAGCAAATGCTTTGTCTAACTTCTTGGGAGCTTCATCAAGATTTGGAGATAGAGGATCATTATCAGAAGCACTCAAAGAGCTGTTGAAATTTGAACTGTTATGAGAATTATTAACAAAAGTCTCTGTAATCAAATCAGGCATATTTTTGTACATTTGTTGAATGATTTCCACAAATGGTTGTGCTAATGATTCTAATATTGAATTGTACGACTTAAACAAACTAGTCAAAATTTTTAAGCATAATACACCATTTTCATCATTCTCTTTTGTTAACAAGTCTTGTAATAAAGTTGCAATTTCAATAGCAAACTTTTGAAAAAATTCATTCATTGTTGAACGGTGTAATACTTCTAAAATTAAATTTCTAAGCTTTTGTTCATAAGAAGAAGATTCAAAACTGATAGGAACTGATTTTAAAAGTTCGATATAAATCGGTACCATCTTTTCTAAGTAATGATCATAGTCATTATTTCCAGTAAATGCTTCGATCATATCAGAAAGTTCAGATAAGATAGCATGTTTCGTTTTGTAAACCACATCTTCTTGTAGCCTTGAAGCAAAGGCATCTATCTGTGTCTCGTAACTCATGACTAAATAAAATTGTGTTAGTAACAGAGCCTAAAACTGAAATATACAAACAAATACACGTACCACCAAATCTAACAATTGTGAAACTTTTTCAGAAATCAAAAGAAGTATCCAACTTAATTAAAATATCAAATCACCCGCTTAAAAATATAGTAATAGTTCTTGTTTCAGTGATAGGACGTCAATTGATTTTGATTTGGTTATAGAGCTTTTAAGTTCAACAGTTATTAAAAAATTTAAAAGACTTCCAAAACAAAAAAAGTGGAAAAACAAAAAGAAGAAAAAAAACGAATTCACGTGATTATCACGTGAAAATGAAAAAAATTTAATAAAAAATTTTAACTGCTATACAACTTCTTAGTGATTGAATAATTATAAAATCATTATATCGATCTTAACTACCTGAATCATGGCTAAGAAATCATTGGCAGATCAAATATCAGATCTTAATAAACCTGTAAATACTGATTTTGACATTGAAGATAATGAAATAGGAGTATTTGACCATAAAGAAGATGATTCTGAAAATAACTCTAGTGATGAAGAAGGTGATGAGCTAAGCACTCAACACTATGTGAATGTAGGAAAAAGTAAAATAAGAGATCAATCTGTCAAGTTAAAAGATTCAAAATACAAAGGTTCTGTCAGTAGCAGAAAAGCTATTTTTGAAGATGAAGAAGAAGAATTAAACAGCAGTCAATCAGAAAGTGATGATGATAATGAAGAAGATGATGAACAAGATGATGAAGAAGAAAAAAATGGCGATGGGCTATCATCAAGCCATGATGAAGATGATGCAGTCGAAAACTCAGAAGATGAAGTTGGTTCTGAAAGTTCAGTATCTTTGAATACGGATTCTGAAGAAGAAGAACAATTAGAAAATAATTTATCCAGTGATGAAGAAGATGCTAACTCCAAAAGAGAAAAACTAAAAAGTATGATGGCTAATGAACGTAAAGCTATCATTAACAAATTATCTTCGTCCACTCAATCAGATGCTTTAAAAGGATATGCAGTTATAAATCAACAAAAATTATTTGATCAAATCCTTGACTTAAGAATTAAAGTTCAAAAGGCTATATCAACTTCAAATTCATTACCTTTAAACAATGAAACGTTTGAAGAATTTCAAACAGATGATTCAGAAAATAAATTAACCACCCTAGAACAGTCATTACATCAGCTATTAGACAATATTATTTCCTTAAGAACTAAGATATATAACAAAGATGCAAATATTAGCTCAAAAAGTACTTTCAAATTCCAAAAGGGTAAGAAGAGAAGCTTAGAAGATTACAATGAAGAAACTACAAATCTTGACCGTACACTTAAGAAATATAGAGAATCTGTTTTAACTAAATGGTCACATAAAGTTCAAAGCGCATCAGGTGTAACGGCATTAAATGCTTCAAAGTTTAAAGCTATCAATCAATCAGCTGCTCAACAAGTTGAAGTTAATTTACTTGATATGGATAGATTAATCAAGAGAACAAAGATAAATAGAAGAAATATTAAGCCATTAGGTTATGTTGAAGAGGAAGATGATAATACAGTAGTGGTTGATAGAAAACTACAAGAGGATGAAAATGTTTTTGATGATGATGATTTTTATAGAGTGTTATTAAATGATTTGGTTGATAAAAAAATATCTGAATCAAATCCTATGAATGGTTTAACCATTCATCTTTCGAAAACAAAAATAAAAAAGAATGTTGATACCAAAGCATCAAAGGGAAGAAAATTAAGATATCAAGTTCAAGAACCAATTCAAAACTATGAAGCTCCAAAAGGTAAATTTGAATGGAATGATGAGCAAATTGATGAATTCTTTGCAGGTCTTCTTGGCCAAAGGGTTAATTTCAATGAAGCTGAAAGTGATAATGAAAAGTCTGTATCTGATAATGAAGAAGATGAAGATGAAGAATTATTAAAGAAGGATGATATTAGAATTTTTGGATAGATTTGTTTGGTTTGATTCCAAAAAACATAGAAGTACTTCTATTGCATCTTATATAAAAATTAAATTAATTTTTAGAAATATATGTAAGATAAGATTTAAGGCTACAATTTTAAACTGTTAATAACATAAATGTATATTGTAAATTAATTTGTAAAAACATGGTTATATAATTCATGAAATTGATACTACTTCTTTAGGCTTAATCCACTCAAGCTACTATTCAAAGAATCTATTTCTCTTTGTTTATTTCTCTTTTGAGCTAATTTACCTTTTGAAACACTATCAGCAGCAACTTTCAATTTATTAATTTCTTCATTTTTCTTCACTATCTTTCTATCACCTTCTATTTCATAGTTATCTAGAAAATCATCTAGTAAGTCCTCAAAATCTTGTCTTTCGGATTCCATGTTGAATGGTTTATATTCCTCTTCTTCTTCTTCTTCCTCGTCTTCAAAATCTTTCATGACTTTTTCAAATTTATCATCAATAAAAGTTAAACCTTCACTTCTAAATACTGCAGATGATGACATTGAAAAACTGGATGTATCAGTCATTGTACCTTTCTTATAACGTTCTTTACGCTTGGTAGAACTCTTCTTTTTTGTCTTGTTGTTATTATTATTAAATGAAGGTAACTCCCCTATAACATCTTCACCTTCTTCGTCTTCAAATTCATCATCACTATCCCAATCATTCTTTTTAAATTTATTAACTGCTTTATATTTTCTAAAGTCAGCTTCCCAACCTTCATCACCTTCTTGGGCAAATGCATTTGAATCTAAATTGTTCATTTCTTCTTTATAATTATCTAAATCCCATTCATCAAATTGATTTTCGAATTCTTCATCGTCAACTTGTTCACCATCTTCTAATAAATCATTGAAAAATCCTTCTTCATCTTCGACATAGGCTTCATCTTCTAAAGCTTCAAGAACTTCTCTTAATGCAGGATTCATATCAGGTTGAAAACCTGCAATTTCATCAGGTAAATTTTGTTCATCTTGATAATTTCTCTTAATTGTTACTTTTGAAGGTAAAACTTCTTCAGGTAACATATCATCTCTAAAAGTGATACCTTCTTTCTTGGAATTATTTGAATCAGATTTCTTTGGAATAAAAATAGCATCTTCATTACCCATTGGTTTTAAATGTTGCATATAATCATATTTAGAATCATCAAATGTAATACCATATAATGCAGCTTCACCTTCATTTTTTCTAATATTTTTAAGTTCATCACCTAATTCTGTTTCAAGCTCTTTTTGATTCTTTATAAGCTTATTCTTCTTCTTTATTGAGTTTGGGTTTTCAACTTCCACTAAGACATGTTCAGAAGCTTCACTGTCATGGTATAAAGGATCATCATGCCCTCTAAACACAACCTTATAGGACTTTGCTGTTTTCTTATCAATCCATTTCTTTGTAGACATTTTATTATTTTATATTAAGTTTGATATTAAATTAAGTGGGAGGAAACTTATAAAAAGGACCTTTCAATAAAATTTTAAACTTAAGATGTATACTTAAAATCAGTTAAGAACTTTAAAATACTTAGTATAAAAGTCTTAAAATAAATTTTCATCTCATCTCAAAAAAAAAAAAAAAAAAAATTTGAAAAAAATCGTGTCGCCATTTTAGACCCATACCGCCACATTTTTTGTAGGATGGAATCGCTTTCCTTTTTAGGTAAAATTCCTTTCCACAATACTGAAGACAGAAGCATCGCACTCAAAAAATTTAAATTGACAATAAAACAGGTTTAACAACATAATTGAAAGGTTGTGGTTGATATACTCGATATTTTTAAAGCTTTTATAACAGTTTCTAGATATTATTTTAAAAGCACTTTGTACTGTTATTATTCTACATTGTTCTTTTGTGACAATTGCTAAAAAAAAAAATTGAAAAAAAAAAACTTTTGAGCTTAAAGAGATCAACGTTTATTACAAGTGTTGCCACAACAATTCGTTTCATATATCAGGTTTTTAGTCGCTATTTCATAATTTAATTTTGCATCGCTGATTTTCTTTGAACTTCATCCCACTAGATCTCCAATATTTGTCATACATTCCCACATTTCATATATAAATAGCCTCAACCCTCCTCACAATTTTTTTTAAACCTGAACAAATGTCATCCAGCTTTGTTGACTCAACATCAAATTCACCAACTGACTCCAATTCTAAACAGAGTACACTTGATCCACCTTCTAGGTCTTTTAAATATACTTCTTTTCAAAATTCTATACGAAAACAGTCAGTAGACGAAAGTTTTAAAATAGGTGATTTTTCTTCAAAACATTTTAGATCAGTTAACAATAATACAAATTCCATTGTGGATGGTAAAAATTCATTTGATCCAAGCTCAGTTAGAACAGTTTTAAAAGGAGGTTTTAGTGATATGCTTGATTCAGAAAAGATGCGTGATGGTTCAAATTCAAAAGAGCATTTATCTGTACCAATTCCAAAGAGTGCCATTAGTGAACTGTCTAGTTTAATATCATCATCAGTTAAAAATAATTCATCTTCACTAGAACGTAAAAACATATTGGGTAACCCAAATAACTCAATCAATTCAATAAAAGAAATTAAAGAATTTTCAAATAACACAAACTCTTCAAGAAGAGGTTCTATCAGGGTATCTTCACCAATTGTACCACTAATTAATAATAACAAATTACCAGGGCAAATTGACATTTCAAATCCAGATCAAGATACCATTGACACAGTGACACGTCATTTAATAACATCAGATCAACTTCAACCTTCCGTATCTAATAGCCCACATTCTTCAAATTCTAAGGTTACAACAATTACTAATGCTATTGACCAAGACTTCGATTCCATGAAACTGCAAGGTGGTGATATTAGTAGGGAAGTTTATAATTGGCAAAGAGAACACAGTCTTCCACAAGCAAGAAAAAGATCAATGTCATTTACTGGATCAATTAGATCTTCAGGCTCAAATCAAATGAATCCAGATTTCCAGGTACATGATATTAGAGTTCCAGGTGGGTTTAGAAGAAGTTTTTTGGTTCAAAGGTCTGCTCAATCTAGAGATGGTTCAATCAGAAATAATGAACTTCCAAGATTTTTAACAAGAAATTTCATTGAATTTTTAACCCTTTATGGACATTTTGCAGGTGAAGAATTGAGCGAGGATGAAGATTTCCCTGAAAGTGAAGAAGAAGAAGTTCCAGATGAAGAAAGTTTATTAGTACCAGCAAGATCTCAAAGAAAACATCAACATGAACAACATAAAGCAACAACTTTTAAAGCTGTTTTACTTTTATTAAAGGCATTTATTGGTACTGGTGTTTTGTTCTTACCAAAAGGTTTCACAAGTTCAGGGTGGTTATTTGCTGTTCTTTCCTTAGTATTTTTTTCAATTTTATCATATTGGTGCTTCATGGCTCTAATTACAGTTAAAAATGTTTCAGGTTCATCTAATATTAGTTATGGTGATCTTGGTGGTGCTCTTTTTGGACCAAATATGAGATTTTCAATTTTATTTTCATTAGTAATTTCACAAATTGGCTTTGCATCAGCATATATTGTCTTTACAGCAACAAATCTTAAGGCATTTTTTGAAGCAGTATTAAATAAATCAATTTCTATTGAGTTTTATATATTTTTACAATTGTTGGTATTTGTCCCATTAAGCCTTACAAGAAATATTTCCAAATTATCATTCACTGCACTCATCGCTGATTTGTTTATTCTACTTGGGTTAATTTATGTTTACTATTACTGCAGTTTTACCATTTTATCTAAAGGTGCTGCTGAAATTAAACCTTTCCAAAGTGATTGGACTGTTTTTATTGGTACAGCTGTATTTGCCTATGAAGGTATTGGTTTATTAGTTCCAATTCAAAATTCTATGAAGAAACCTTCCAGCTTTCCAAAGATTTTATTCTGGGTAATGTTTGCTGCCACATTTGTATTCTTATCATCAGGTTTACTTGGTTATATGGCATATGGTGATGAAACAGAGGCAGTTATTTTATTAAACTTCCCACATGACTCATTTTTATCCAAATTAGTACAATTTCTGTACTCTATTGCAATTTTACTATCTACTCCTATCCAACTGTTCCCGGCTATTAAGATTTTAGAAAATGGAATATTTGAAAAATCAGGAAAGTTCAATAAGTTAGTCAAATGGAGAAAAAATTGCTTTAGAGTGGTAATAGTCCTTATTACTGTTATGGTTTCTTGGGGAGGTTCAGATAAGTTGGATTTATTTGTTGCATTAGTTGGAAGCTTTGCTTGCGTCCCTTTAATTTATATTTACCCACCATTGCTACACTATAAACTATTGGCAAAAACAAAAATTAGTATCATCTTTGATTTATTAGTTGCTACTTTTGGCACAATCTTACTTCTTTATACCTCAGGACAAACCCTTCTTGATTGGATTTCACGTTAAAGCTATACATAATAGTTTGGCCTTTTTCTTTATTTTTTGCATTAAAAGAATATACATTATTTATTATTTAATTATTGATGTTGTCTATTGATTTTTGATATTTAGATCCTATTATTGTATTGATACTTATAGAATTTATATTGGTTAAAGTTGAATTCGCTTTAATGTATATATATATATCTAAGAAGAGATGTTCAATAGGGTAATATTTGTAGTATTATCACGTGATAAATTTATTGGTGTGGGGATGTATCTTGAAAAGTCAAAAAAAAAGATTGAATTAGTGTTTACCTTCTAAGATACTGTCAACCACATAAAATATAATAAAATAATAAAAACCCAATGCCACCAAAAGCTGATTGGGAGAAGTATAAAGCTCCAGTTGAAGATGAAACTAAAGTAGAAGAAAAAATTGTTCCATTAAGTGAAGGGGATATTCAAGTTCTAAAAACTTATGTAAGTAATTTGATGTCTTTATCTGGTGGCAAATTTACCATGTTCAGTAAAGTTGATTAATATACTAACAACGCAATCAATTGACTATAGGGTGTTGCTCCATATGCTAAAAAAATTAAAGAAGTAGAAAAGGATATAAAAGAACTGGAATTAAAGATTAAAGAAAAGGTTGGTATCAAAGAAAGTAATACTGGTTTAGCACCACCTCATTTATGGGATGTTATGGCAGATAAACAAAGAATGGAAGAAGAACAACCACTCCAGGTGGCTAGATGTACTAAAATTATCAAAAGTGATGATGGAGAGGATGATAAGTCCAAGTATGTTATTAATATTAAACAAATTGCCAAATTCGTTGTAAAATTAGGTGATAAAGTTTCACCAACAGATATTGAAGAAGCTATGAGAGTAGGTGTTGATAGAACCAAATATGAAATTCAACTACCATTGCCTCCAAAGATTGATCCTTCTGTAACAATGATGACAGTTGAAGAAAAACCAGATGTTACATATAGTGATGTAGGTGGTTGTAAAGAACAAATTGAAAAATTAAGAGAAGTTGTTGAATTACCTCTATTATCACCTGAAAGATTTGTCAAGTTAGGTATTGATCCACCTAAAGGTATATTATTGTACGGTCCACCAGGTACAGGTAAAACATTATGTGCTAGAGCTGTTGCAAATAGAACCGACGCTACATTTATAAGAGTTATTGGTTCTGAATTGGTTCAAAAATATGTTGGTGAAGGTGCAAGAATGGTTAGAGAATTATTTGAAATGGCTAGAACAAAGAAAGCTTGTATCATATTCTTTGATGAAGTTGATGCTATTGGTGGTGCAAGAGTTGACGATGGTGCAGGTGGTGATAATGAAGTACAACGTACTATGTTAGAATTGATTACACAATTAGATGGTTTTGATCCAAGAGGTAATATAAAGGTTATGTTTGCTACAAATAGACCTAATACATTAGATCCAGCTTTATTAAGACCAGGAAGAATTGATAGAAAAGTTGAATTTTCTCTTCCAGATTTAGAAGGACGTGCTAATATCTTTAGAATTCATTCTAAAGCAATGAGTGTTGAAAGAGATATAAGATGGGAACTTATTTCAAGATTATGCCCAAACTCTACAGGTGCTGAATTGAGATCAGTTTGTACAGAAGCAGGTATGTTTGCCATTAGAGAACGTAGAAAAGTTGCAACAGAGAAGGATTTCTTAAAAGCAGTTGACAAGGTCATTAAGGGTAACTTGAAATTCAGTTCTACAAGTCGTTATATGCAATATAATTAGACTCATTTTGTATAACACTTAATTATAAAAGCATTATGTTTCTAGCAACACTATTACTATTTGCTTCTCATGTAAGAATCTATTAACAATTAAAACGTTATGAGACTTGATCCGCAAGATACTATATAACATAATTACATTAGCATCATTCTGCTCTTCTTGAAATTTTCGAAAACAGTAAATGCCGCCATTCATCAGGATACTCTGTTACATCTTAAGAATGAAACTTTTCATCATCTATTTTTTGAATGTTTTTTTTATTAAATCAGAATTTGGCAATTTTTTCAACAAGAAAACACTAAGTCAACAATGGATGATTTATATTTACCAACTATCAACAGTTTATCAGAATTAATGAAGATCAATAGCTATACTAAAGTGCTATGGGATATTAGAATGGAAAGAAGATATTCCAAATTACCAATATTAGAATTGATACAGCCATTTTAGCAGATAAGCTAGAATATCATATGCTAATAAAAAGACAGAAGGCTAAAGTTCATAAGTATTTTTTTTTCTGAGATGAACGACACCATCTTTGTGATACTTTATTGATTTTTTAATTAACTTTTAGTTATTAGTTTTTTCTAATAATGTTTATTTACAATTAATTTTTCTTAAGAATTTCTATACGTGAAAATTCTGCGTTTTTATTTTGTTTTTACTATTTTACTTGTTATTTTATTTATATTAAGTGTTTTGAACTTTTTTAAGAAAGAAATTACGGAAAGTGGTTTATAACTTTATTCATTAGCTATAATCCATGCTAATTACTGTATTTTATTAAGATCATTATTGTTTTAATTATCGCTTTTATATTTGCTATTTTCATCTATTTGTCAATACACATTCCTTTATATTGCTGAGAAAAAAAATGAAATACTTTGAAATTCCATTAAGTTGTAAAAATGTCAACTAAGTATACCTAATTAAATACTTTATACATATAATCTGAACCCAGTTTTCATTTGGTAAAGAAATTTTAAAATAAATAATAAATTTGGCTCAGCATCAGCTAGTTAATATATTTTTTAATGATTTTTAAAGTATTTTTATTGCATTCGGAATTCCATAGTAGGTATAAGTAGTGACTTTCGGAAATAATAATATTATCTCCGTGTAACTACCTACACTATAATCAAACGTCATATAACTAATATCGAATAAAGAATCATGAATATAAATATATATAGCTAAAAATCACCAAGAATCACTAATTAAATATGATAATTGATACGCATGATCTAGTTATTTATTGAATTTTGAATCTGAAATTAGAATTATAAATCCTGGATCTTGAATTATTAGGACTTTGGACTTCATTTTTTAGTTTCACTTTTAACATATAGAAAATAATGATTTTGTTAAAGGTAACTATAGCAGACTTAATGGTTTAATATGTATGATGGAGCTAACCTGCAAAAAGATTCATTATTCAAGATGGTGTATACTTTATTGTATTATTATTCCTATAATTCCTCCATAGATAAAATTTGCGCTAACCAAAGACTGATCTTTTTTCACTTTTGCTTAAAACGATCACGAAATTTAAACTAATGTTCAATGCTAATTGATGAAACAACCATATAAAGTACATCAGACCCTATGATTCTTTCAACTTAATTCTTAAACTACTGGATATAAAATATCAAAATTGATTATTTCAATTGATAAAGGAATATTAAAAAGGCCATAATCAAAGAAAGATTTGATGAACTGGTTAAAGTCATCTTAATTGTAGATACACAATGATTTCCCTTAGGTAGTTAGAGCCCAATTCCATAATGAATTGGATAATGTTGAATTTGATACTTTATTAGGTAGTCATACTGATTTAAAAAAGATGATAGAAGGTGAAATTGGTATTCATTTTTTTTCAGTTGTTTATTATTATATTGAATGTAAAGGTGAAGATCATTTATATAAAGATTTCAATTTATTGAACAGTCCTGTTGAAGATACCTTAGAGCAAATTAATGTCAGTAAAAGATTAGTCATCAAATATTCTAATCCTTTAAACTTTCTGTACACATCATCTAAGGCTATGGATAATTTCTAAAGTGGTGATGGTAAATCCTCAATTACTTTAGCCGTTAAAGATTTACGCCAATGTGATTTATCATTAGCAGTTGTTAGACAATATTTTGAATTAGATGTTAGATATATTACTCTTGTTCATAATTGTGACAATCCATTTGCAACTGCTGCTTTTTCAATTTCTTCAGGTTTACCTGATCATGGTTTAACCAAATATGGTGCTGATTGTATCAAAGATATGAATAGACTAGGTATAATAGTTGATTTAAGTCATGTTACTCATAAAACTATGTTAGATGTTTTAGCAATTACAAAGGCCCCAGTTGTCTATTCTCATAGTTCGATTTATCCTGTTACTACTCATGAAAGAAATGCAAGAGATTATGTTTTGAAGCTTGTTGCTGAAAACGGTAGTGTTGTTTGTATCAACTTCTATAACAACTTTATTAAATAAGAAGGTCAAAATTCTAAAGATGTTACAATTGATAATGCAGTAGCCCATAACAAATATATCATTGATTTGATTGGTTCGGATCATATTGGATTTGGTTCTGATTTTGATGTTATTTCAGCTGCCTCAAAAGATTTAGAAGATATTTCAAAGTATCCAGATTTAGTTATGAAGGTCTGGGAAAAGATGAATGCTACTGAACCACAAATTGCAAAATTAATGGGTTTAAATACAATGAGGGTTTGGAGACAATGTGAAAAAGTTGCTGAAGAATTACAAAATGGACCAAATAAGATTAAACCTGTTGATGCTAACTGGGAACAAAGAATTTGGCAATTCCCTGCATTTGTTAGAGAATATCCAGAAATGGTTCCTGGTAGTCTAAGTAGAATTAGAAATAATGCTTACAACGAACATCAACTAAGCCATTAAGATAGAAGATTAAAATTTATAGATATAATTGGATAACAATTAAAATAAACAGGAATTTAAAGTTCTATATCATTTTTGAAAAAAATTGTGATTTTTGAATTGAGTTTAAACTAAACCTATAATCAAATTAGTTTTGTATAATAGAATCGACAAATTGACAAAGTTAAAGAATGTGTATAGTATTTTTGCAAGTTGAATATCATTATGTTTATCCTTATTCTTACCTTCTAATTCTAAACCATCAAAAACTTTGGGATAGTTGAATTCTTTAAGACAATTCGTTAAATTCAAAAACACCATTGAAATGTTCATAATTTGGATACCATTACCTACTATAAAATAACATAGTACAAAATTCATCAATATTGATTTCCCTGGATTTAGTGATAATTCCCATGCCTTTTGAATCTTTAAACCATTTAACTGATCAACAGTAGGTGGTTTGACTGAATTGACATTTGAAGTTGGTGATATACTGTTTGATGTAGACTTCTTTTGATCTGTCTTTGAATTAATGAAACCAGGAGGTGACTGTAAATTGTTGGGTATTTTTTTATCATTAATAAAGATAGACTCAGGCTGAGTCAATATAGTATACCATTCAGGTTTGTCAGTCATTATATGTTGTTGTTAATATTGTGCTAGTTTAAAAGTTCAAGGTTCAAGGTTCAAGTTTCAAACCTTTTATAAATTTATGAAAGGATCTTTGAAATCCGACCTCCCCCCGGAATTTAAACATCTCTAAATAAAATTTGTATAGAAGTTTGTTTAAATATAAATATCAACAGAATCCCTTCCCTAGATCAAACTAACATAAGAGGTTATATAATGTACAGATCACAATTTAAACCAAGTTATGGTAAAATAGAGGATGTAACAGCTAGAGTTGAGACCAAAACCAAAAAACTTGAAGAATTAAAAGAACAAATAACAGATCTTGAAGTGGAGATGGCGTAAGTGTGAATGTTGTTTTAAACCTTTTCCATATTAAGTTTCAATTGAACTAACTCGTATTTAGCGAATTAACAAAGAGAGATCCTGAAGTAATAATATCAGAACATATTAAAACATTAAAAGAATATAATGAACTTAAAGATACAGCAATGCAATTAATACAAACAATAAGTGACTCCAGACAATGTAAAATGGATGAAGTAATGGAAGAAATGGGCGTTAAAGGAGGTGAAGAATAGATCTATCTGGAATTGAGGACGCAGGTAGACATCATAGATTGTTAACTATGAAATAATTCCACAACTTATGATTTTGATGATCTTAACAAATATAAAATAGAATAAAATCAAGGTAAATATTATTACTATGCTATTAATGAATAATGAATGCTACTACAAAAACTAATAAATATATTTAAATATGCAAGCTTTTTTGATTATTTATATTTGATATTACAACAATGACTTATGAATTTTTTTTTTGAATGAGTTTCTTCTTGTAAATGCTTATTAGTGAAGTTGAAGTTTTAAATATGATTTGGTTAATCCCACCAACCACAACAACCCATACCATCTGATTGACAACTAGCAATTACAAGGAATCCACTTTTTTCATTTTCTTCATCTTTCTTTACATTTCTAAATACCAAATCTTCTACTCTAAATCTTATTTTTTCATTAACATCAAAGTATAACTTACTTGATGATTCTTCATCTTCACCTTCTACTGGCCATACCCATACATTTTCTTCATATTTGCAACCATCGAATAACAATGCTTTTGGTACATAAATATCATCAAAGAATTCCATTTTTATTTGAATACCGTTTTCATCACTCTTTAAAACCCAGCCTTCAAGTACTTCACCTATAAATGGTTTGAATATTATAAGTCTAAACTCTATTTTTATATAAATATTACCATCACCTGGCTTTATTAAACCATCTTCTAAAGATAGTATATCATACGGAAGTATACCTAAACCATATCCAGGTATAATTTTATTAGAGAATTTTTTCGAAAGTTCTTGTTGCAGCACTTTTTTTGAAGTATTTGGTAAAGATGGTTGAATTGGTAGTAAATCTGTTATTTTTAATAGTTGAAACATTTCAATTATTGATTTTTTGGGGGTATTATTGTTATTATGTTATTTTTGTTATTATGTTATTTTTGTGATTCTAATATTTGTATTGTTTTCAAAATGATGATGATCTTTAATAATGGAATTTATTTTTTGATTTTCTATTATCTGGGAATCAAAATGAACATATGAAGTTTTCTTGAAAATATATTTATAGAGTTTATACTTTGAATAATTTAATTCCTATATAAATACTTCAAAAGACTGAATAAACAATTTTATTAATTATTTTATTTTGTTCTCTATCCTTTGTTTTGGCTTTCAAATAAAATTTTTTTAGGCGATTTTATTTTGTCGCTTTCCGAGGTCAAACCACGTGATATTTACCGGAATTCGAATATTTTTAGCAGACTTCATAAACTTTTTATAGAGGTGAATGCAATTATTATTAATATTATGTTATATGTGAAATATATACAGATTGACCATTTATGAAAACATTTGTAGTTATATACAGTTGAATTTTTTTTGTTTTTTTTGTTTTTTTTTTGTTTGATTAATTATGCAATTTGTAAATCATTTTTTGCTATTCCTTTATAAACTTTTCTATTTCAGCTTCTAGAGCATATATAGTTTCATCAATTTTTTTTCTATCAGAAACATTTGGTATTGATAATACATAATCTGCCATTGAGAAATTTGGATTAACTTTACCAATACCAATACTAAATTTATAAAATGTTCCACCATAAACTTCAACAATATTTTTTAAACCATTATGACCTCTTGAAGAAGAACCTGGTTGTTTTAATTTCCATTTCCCTGGTTCTAAATTTAATTCATCATGTATAACTAAATGTTTTACATTAAAACCTCTTGATGTATATCTTTCATCAATCATTCTCCAAGTTTCACATAAAATTCTTCCAGATAAATTTATAAAACATTGTGGTTTAACAAATAATAGATTTTTTATGCCAGGTCTCATAGCAAGATAAACATCAGTCTTACCATACTTTTTAAAAGGTGTATGTTCTAAATTATTTATCATATGATGACCAATATTATGTCTTGATCCATTATAAGTTGGTTCTGGATTACCTATTGACGTTACTACTAAAAAAGTTGGTTTCTTTACTTCTTCTGCAACTGGTTTTGATATTTTTTTAGTAGTTTCTTTAGTTATTGTATTAAATAGAATCCTCGTTAGCCTCATATTAGTTTTGATGGTATTGTTAAATGATTAAAGTCGTTTGTAAGTTTAGTCTATGTCAGATTTTTTTTTTTTTTTTTTATTATTATTATTTTGAAGGAAAAAAAAAAAAAATAAAACTTTTTGAATTTCTACAAAGTTGACAACTAATTAATACACTTTATTCATTAAATTAACTATAATTGTAATGCATTAATCATCAAAAACACATAGAAAATAACGACAAATCAACACATTTATGCCATAATATAAAGCTAAATTCACAATTTTTATTAAGATTTTATAAATTTTTTTGATCTTTTTCTAAATTTTTTATAGCTTGATTAATTTGTTCAGCGGATTTATTCATTTCATTTTTAAAATAATCTAAATATTGAAGTTTTGATTCAATCCAATTTTCTTGAAATCCAAGTCTAGTATATTTGGGTTAGTATAAAAGAAATATTTTG
>JAJMKZ010000330.1:0-50160 GCA_030564005.1 Ruyongia tratensis | reverse complement strand
TAATAATAATAATAATAATAAAAATTTAAAAATTCCAATGGAAACTTTCCATAATTTATATTTTAATAATAAAATTAGTTTTAAAGGTGATTGTTTAGATATTTTAGAATTAAGACATGATTGGTCACAATTTTCTTTTACTCTTTCATTATTTAAATTTTTTTTATTTGGTATGATTCCTGAAGTTATTCTTCATTCAAGATCTCAAGATGAAGAACAAGTTCGTGATCATTATGATCGTGGTGATGATTTTTATTCTTGGTTTTTAGGTCCAAGAATGATTTATACATCTGGTATTATTTCAAATATTGAAAAAGAAGAAACTTTAGAAGAATTACAAGATAATAAATTAAAAGTTGTTTGTGATAAAATTGATTTAAAAAATGGTGAAACTTTATTAGATTTAGGTTGTGGTTGGGGTACTTTAGCTACTTATGCTTCAAAAGAATATGGTGCAAAAGTTACAGGTATTACATTAGGTAGAAATCAAACTAAATGGGGTAATGGTAAATTAAAATTACAAAATATTGATAAATCTCAATCAGAAATTTTATGTTTAGATTATAGAGATACACCAATTCCAATTAATAAATATAATAAAATTACTTGTCTTGAAATGGCTGAACATGTTGGTGTTAGAAATTTTAGTTCATTTTTATCACAAGTTTATAATATGTTAGATGATGATGGTTTATTCTTTTTACAATATGCAGGTCTTAGAAAGAGTTGGCAATTTGAAGATTTAATTTGGGGTTTATTTATGAATAAATATATTTTCCCAGGTGCTGATGCTTCAACTCCATTAGATTTTGTTGTTTCTTCATTAGAAGCTACAGGTTTTGAAACTGTTTCAATTGATAATATTGGTGTTCATTATTCAGCAACTCTTTGGAGATGGTATAGAAATTGGATTAGTAATAAAGAACAAGTTATTAATAAATATGGTATTAGATGGTTTAGAATTTGGGAATTTTTTTTAGCTTATTCAACAATTATTTCAAGACAAGGTTCAGCTACTTGTTATCAAATTGTTTTAAGAAAAAATTTAAATAGTTATCAAAGAGTTAATTATATTCCAAAACAAAAAGGTTTATTAACACCAATTTATGAAGGTGTTCAAAAATGGTTTAAATAAAAGAGGAGTTTTTTTATCATAACTATATAAAAGAAAAAAAAAAAAATTATTTTAAAAATATATCTTTATCATTAAAAATTATTATTGTAAAAAATTTAACTTAACCACTTAAACTAAAAAAAATTAAATAAAAATAAAATAAAAATAAAATAAAATAAAAATTAAATAAAATTAAATAAATAAAATAAAATAAAAAATAAGTCACGTGATTTTCAAAAATAGTTACCCTCACTAAAAAATAAAAAAATAAAAAAATCACGTGATATTTTAATTTATTTTATCACGTGATTTTTTTTTTGATCCAATCAAAAAACGTGAATTTTTAATTTTCAACATTTTCCAAGTTAAAAAAAAAAAAAAAAAAAAAAAAAAAAAAAAAAAAAAAAAAAAAAAAAAAAGAATAACGAAAAGAAAAAAATTTGAAAATAAACAACAATTTAATTTAAAATTTTCTACATTTATTATTTAAATATCCAAAATTTAAAATATCTATAAAGAAAAAAAGAAAAAATCATGGGTCCACAATCATTTACATCCATCGCTAAGATGACTTCCTTCATCTTAAAGAACCCAATCTTAAAAGCTGTCTTTGTTCCAGTCTCAAAACAATTTTGTGCCTTTTCAGGTTATAGACAAATGGGTTTAAAATTTGATGATATTTTACATGATGAAACTCATAAAATGGAATTAGCTTTAAAAAGATTACCAAATGATGAACTTTACTCAAGAGCTTTCAGAACTTTAACTGCTGCTCAATGTGCCATTACTCATCATTTATTACCAAAGGCTGAACAAGTTAAACATGAAGATGATAAATCATACTTATTACCTTATCTTTTAGAAGTTGAAAGACATGAAATTGAAAAGGATGAATTAGATAACGCTCAATTAGTTCATCATTCTTTAGCTAATGAATTAAAGAGTAAATTCAACTCATCCAAATAAGATTTTATTGATTTTAAATTGAATTCTTTTTTCTCAACTTAATTCTTTTACTATATAAGATATTGAAAGAAATTCATAAACATATACATATATAGAGACTGAGTGAGAGATAACATGCATACTTTTTTACTTCTCATTTTAAATTCAAAATCTTAAAAATAATTATTATACAACATTACAATTATTATTATTATTATTATTATTATTATTATTATTATACAACATTACAATTATTATGATTATTATTCACTCCAATAGTCTCAAGGGAAATTTCAATATTCAATTAAAATATAAATAAATATAAATAAATCCCATAGCTATTCCAACACAACAAAAACAAATGAAATAACGTTTAAACTATTCCTTTTTACAATCTTGTTTATATCTTTCTAATTAAATAAAATTATGAAAAAAAAAAGGCAAAAACATCCAAACATTTTCTGTAGTAATTTAAAAAAAAAAAATTAAAATCGAAAACAAAATTGAAAACAACAACAACAACAACAACAACAAATCATTATTCTATTTTGTTAAAAGATATTATTATAACGTGGTTCAATTGGTATTCCATTCTTTGTTATAAGAACTTGTTGGTTTCAAGAGATGAGTGGTTTGAATGTAGTTAGTGTAAAGACAAGAGCTCGTGCTTTATCAGTAAACAATACATCTGATGTTCAAAAAGAGAGAATGGCACAATCTTTGGATAATTTACAGTGTAAGTCAACTACTTCTATTCTTTTGTTGTTTTTTTTTTTTTCAAATTATTAATCCCTATAGCTTTCCAAGTTCTTAGTACTAACGCAATTGATACATAGCTTTGTTACAAGAGGTTAAATATGATTGGAAACAAGCTATTGGATCTGATGCTAATCCTTTAAATTTGGCATTACTTTTATTAGATAATACATCTGTTGGTTTAGCTCATAGACATGATGAATTTTTGGAATTAAACAAAAGATTAGAAACTGGTCTTAAACATTCAGTTGATGAACATTTCCAAGCTTTTAATGATTCTGTTGGTTCATATAGATCTGTTGTTCAAAATATTGCTGGTTCAAAAGATATATTAACAAATATTAAAAATATTGTAAATGATACAAATAATTCTATAAATAATAGTTTTGATGATTCTAAATTAACTCAACTTAATGAAAATTTAAAAAATTATAATGAAATGATTGAAATTTTAGATATTATTCAATCTTTAAAAAATGTATTAAATGATATTGAAGATTCAATAACTGATAAAAATTTTAATAAAGCTCAAGAATTATTACAATTAAGTTTTAATAAATTTGAAAATTATAAATTAATTGAATTATCATCATTAAAAAACCTTTATTCTTGTTTAGAAATTCAAAGAGATCAATTATTTGAAAATTTAATGGAAGAAATTCATGATATAATTTATTCTAAAAAACAATTTAATGATTTTAATTCAAATTTTGGTTTTACTTTACCAAATTTTAATGTTCATGATGATTTAAATAATTTAAATTTAAATAATAAAGATGAAGATTTAGATATTAATGTATATTATTTTAATGTTGAAAAATATTTAATAAGTGCAATTAATATTGATATTACTGAAACTGTTATGATTAATCATCAAAGAATTGAAAAATTCTTACAAAAATTAGATAATAATAATGTTCCAAATAATAATAATAATAATGATGATGATGATGATGATGATGATGATGATGATAATGAAGATATTTCAAATATAACTGATGAAGATAATCCATTCAATCAATTATATAATTTATTAAACATTACTTATAAATTAGACAAATTACAAATTGCTATTGATATCATTGTTCAAAGAATGATTAATGAATTAAGTCAATTAATTTATAGAATTAATGAAGATACAAAATTGAAATATCCAAAATTAATTAATTATTTAAATTCTCAAACAATAAAAAATAATAATAATGATAATGAATCAAATGAATCAAATGAAAAAATTATTGAAAATTATAATTCAATAATTATTCAAGAATTATTTTGGAATTTTTTTAAAAAATTTTTATTCTTTTTACAAAATACTAAAATAATTATTGAAATTTTTAAAAATTTAGAAATAAATAATCCTGATTCAATTAAATTTAAAATTGATCCAAATAATAACAAAGAATCAAAAAATTTTGTCCCTGAGTTTGTTTCAAATTCTTTAAATTTAAATTCAAATTCAAATTCAAATGCTAATGGGAAACAAAATAATGATTCAGGTATTAATGTTGCAAAACTTTGGAATATTATTGAAGATGAAATTAAAAAATTTATGTTAATTTATATATCAAAGGATAATTTAATTGGAGTAGAAAAATTAGAACAAAATATAAATCAAGATTTAAATTCAAATTCAACAGTTTTCCAATTTCAAGATGTTAAATATGATAAAACTCATTCAAATCAATTAAAACAATCATTAAATAATTTATTCCCAGGTTTTATAAATTCAAATGATTTATCAAGAATTGATTCACCATATATTGAAGATACAAAATTTTTAAAACAAAAAAATTTAATTCCACCAAATATTTTTAATATGAGAATTATTTTAGAACCATTTTTATTATTTATTCAAGGTTCTTCATTAATTTTACCAAAAGAATTTAATAATACACCAATTGAATTCTTTAATCAATTTATGAATTCTGATTTTTTACCTTTATTAGAAAATTCTTTAATTATTAAATATAATGAAGAAATTAATAATAATAATAATAATGGAGAAAATTTTAATGAAACTTTAGAAATTATTGATCCTGAAGAGTTTTATTTTAATCTTGATAGTATTGATTCTCAACAACAACAACAACAGCAGCAGCAGCAACAACAACAACAACAGCAGCAACAACAACAACCTAAAGATAAAAGAATATTTAAATTTTTTTTAAAATTTAAAATATTTTTTAACAAAGTTTGTTTAATGTTAAATACTGAATTACAATTTAGATTAGAATTTTCAAAAGTATTATTTAATTTATTAGAAAGATTTTTAAGTAAATTAGTTGAATTAAATGATGATTTTTTAAATGAATTAAGAAATTTTAATAATTTAAATTTTTTAGATTCAAATACATTAATTAAATTTTTAAAAAATTCTTCAATTAAAACAATTAATTTTGAAACAATTTTAAATAACAATAATAATAATGATAATAAAAATGGTCAATTATTTAGAGAAAATATTAATTCATTAAAGAGATTAGAAGTTTTTGAAAATTTCAAAATTTTTAATAATTCATTATTATTTTTATTAGATTGGTTAGATAATTATTTAATTAAAGAAAATGTTAATATTAAACAATTAAATAAATCAATTGATTTAAATTTAAATTCAATTGAAAAATTAAGAAAGAATTGGTCATTTTTTGAAATTATTAATTTAAATTCAAACAATTCAAATATGATTGAAGAATTAGATTTAAAAAATAATAGTGGTAATGTAAGAATGATTGTTGATGAAAAATTAATGAAACAATATCATGAAATTGTTATTGAATTTGGTGTTGTTAAAAAGGAAACTGATAAAGTTTTAGATCTTTATGATTACATTTTAAAATTATGATCAAGACATTAAAAAGAAAAAAACTATATAGAGAAAAAAAAAAAAAAAAGTAATGAAAAGAAAACATGTATTAATGAAAAATTCTGTATGCTTTTTAAAAAAAAATTTATAAGTTCAATAAATTAGTAATGATATTCATTAGTTGGTTGACCACTAGTATTTGGGAAACCAACACTTTGTAAAACAACATCACAACCATCATTATTAATAATATCAAATAATTCTTTATTTTTAGCTAATATTAAACCTAAGAATCCAGTTGCATTAATACCAACTTTTTCTTTATAATAAGGTTGGGATCTAGGTATTAACATTATCCATTTATTTGTTAATAAAACGTTATAAGCAATATCTGAATTATTTTCTTTAAAAATTGTAAAACATCTTTGTAATAATGACATAAAACAAGTTGCTAAAATTTCTTTAAATTCTTCTTCATTATTTCCTAAATCTTTTAATTGTGGTAATGGAGTAATAAAATGAGCAAATTTAACATTTTTAGATTGTAATGGTTCCTTTTTATTATTTGGAATAAATGGTTCAACACCTGCAATCATACCATTAACAAATGGTGTAAAATTATTTGGTAATTGAATGAATTGAATATGTTTATGAGATTGTGAAGCACCTGAATTATCACCACAGTTAAAGAATGCTACATGTTTGGTACCATTATTATTCTTGTTTAATTTATTGATGATTTCAATACTTGCAAATAATTCATTTGGTGATAATGGAGAATTTTGTGATTTAAATTCAGTTGTTGTTAATAATAAATGATTTGGAATAATTGGGAATTTATTTAAAAGAATATTAAATTCATTTAAATAGTTTGAATAAACAGTTAATAAAGGATCAGGATTTAAAAATGGATTGAAATCTTTAGGTCTCTTTATCTGTTCTGGTGATTCTTCACTTGTTGGTTTTTTACTTAAACCTGGTGCTAAAGTAACAACGTATTCAACGTTATTTATTTCAATGTATTCATTTGTAGAGTCTTGTATTATGATTTCACCTTTTGCGAGTGCTGCGTCGTAGGTCTGTTTTACCAATTCGTTGAAGTTATCAGGTAGAGTAGACATGATAGATATGATAGTTGATGGTAAAGAAGTAATGAAGATGATGGCAAAGATGTTATTAAAATTTTATCAGTTGATGGTTTATAAATATAAAAAATGATTTCAGTCCCAAAACAGTAATTACCTTTTTCGTCTCTAGGCTGAAAAAAAATCTCTGCCTAAATTTTAGAATTTTAGGCTGGTAGTCTCTGCCTAGAAGATTTTGAGTTTAGGCAGAGAATTTGTTGGTGGCGGGAGGTCATCGTTTAGAAACTAGAAAAAAAAAAAATCAACAACAAATTTTTCACTATAAGGTCAAGTTTATTAGCATCAAATTAGCAATTGAAGGGATTTTTGGGAGGTAGATATGGTGGATCAGGCTTCTCCTACAATCAACAGTATAGATTCATATCCTGGGTCCATTCAGATCAATTCCACTGGCGCGTTTATAGTGTCTGACGATGAACATAGCTCGTTATTTGATGGTAATCATCATGGAACAATACTCTCTAATACAAATGATATAGCTTTACCTTATCAAGATTCAGATATCTTTCATATAGCTATTGATATTGGTGGATCTTTAGCCAAAATTGTCTACTTCACTTCAAATAGTTCTCATAATAATAGTGAAGATGAATTATTTAATAAAAGAAGTTTTTCATCAGATTCAAATTCAACTTTATCATCAGATACTACTACTTCTTCAACAGATTTAGAAATTGGTGGTAGATTAAATTTTTATAAAATTGAAACTGAAAGAATTGATGAATTTATAAAATTTATTTCAAAATTAATCAATTTTTACAATTATAATAAAGAATTTCAAACTACTTGTTCAAATTCAAATAAAATTAAAAAGAGTAAAAATATTCATATAATGGCAACTGGTGGAGGTTCTGTTAAATTTTATGATCGTTTAAAATCTGAATTAGATGTTGATGTTACAAAAGAAGATGAAATGGAATGTTTAATTAAAGGTTTAGATTTTCTTATAAATGAAATTCCAAATGAAGTCTTTTTATATAATATTGATTCAGAGATTCCAATGAAATTTATTAATGATAAAAAGCAATATCCATATTTATTAGTAAACATTGGTTCAGGTGTTTCAATGATTAAAGTTAATGGACCAGCAGATTTCACAAGAATTGGTGGTTCTTCTTTAGGTGGTGGTACTTTGTGGGGTCTTTTATCACTTTTAACAAATGCTGAATCTTATGATGATATGTTAATAAATGCAGGAAATGGTGATAATTCTAATGTTGATATGTTGGTTGGTGATATTTATGGAACTGATTATCCTAAAATTGGATTAAAAGCTAGTACAATTGCTTCATCTTTTGGTAAAGTTTTCAAAATTATTAATAATGCTGAAATTGATGATGAATTAAACAATAAACAACATGATTGTAAAATTGATAAAGAAATGATAAAAAAGAAGAATAAAGAAGGTTTATTTAATGATGCTGATATTTCAAGATCTTTATTATACGCCATTTCAAATAATATTGGTCAAATTGCATATTTACAAGCAAAAATTCATAACGTTCAACATATTTATTTTAGTGGTTCTTATATTAGAGGTCATCCACAAACAATGAATACTTTATCATATGGTATAAATTTTTGGTCAAATGGTGATAAAAAGGCTTATTTCTTAAGACATGAGAGTTACCTTGGTGCAATTGGTGCATTTTTAATGAAAAAACCTATAAGGTCATAAGTACGTTTTTACTTTTCAATTCTTAAATATTCATTTGCTAATTTCATTTACTTTTTGCTATTATTACAACTTTTTTTTTTTTATTAATGATTATAATGACTATTTTTTTCCTTTATTTTACTTTAATTTTAATTTTAATTTAAAACATCGTTTCCTATTTATTTATTTATTTACAAAATAAAATTTAGCATTTTTTTGTAAAAAATCAAAATATGTAACTCCTCTTATTTATTCAAATTTAACTAGTTAAATTATAAACCATATTTATAAAAATTGATAATGGATATTTATCTAAATTTGATTTTTGAATTATTGAATCACTTTCTTTTAAAACAGGTTTATATTTAAATGAAATAATTTTTAAAAAATTAAAACTTAACGTTATTAAACATTCTTCATTTGGATATAAATTATTTTTAAATTTAAAACAAATTGAAAAATATTTATCATCATTTTTAGAATATTTATAATCAATAATTTTTGAAAATGATGATAAAATTTTAATAAGTAAATTAATTTTTATCTCAGCAGAATCTAAATCATCTTTTTCCTTATATTTTGAATTCTTTTCAGATTCTTTTGTCTTTATTATATTTATTTGGTTATTTAATCTATTCATTTCATTTGTTAATGAAGTAAATTTATTATTTTCTGTATTAATTCTTTTATTCTCTTTTGAAATTTTATTATTTAAATTATTTATAATTTCATTAACTTTTAAAATTTTTTCATTTGTTAATTTAATATGATTCTTTAAATCATTTTCAGAAACAAGATTAAAATCATTATAAATTTCAGGATTTAATTCTTTTAATTTATTAAAATTTAAATCTTTTGATTTTATTAAATCTAAAGAATCTTGAAATTTTTGTAATTCAATATTCATATCTTTAATTTTTTCTAACTTTATTAATAATGAATCTCTTTTTAAAATTAATTTAGACAGATTTTCATTATTCTTTTTATAAGTTTCAATAATGGATTCAGTAAGTTTATTAGCTTCATCTTGTTTTGATTCAATATTTTCAATTAATTTTTCACTCTCTTCAATAACTAAATCAACATCTCTTTGAGTTAAAGTTGCAGGTTCATGATCCAAAACCAATCTTAGAAATCTTTCCTTAGCTTCTTGTTCCAAAAATAAAAATTTAAGCTTTTCAAACTTCTCATTATATGAATCTATTTCAGCATCAGTATCTCTTGGATTGAATTCACTGTTATTATTATTAATGTTATTATTATTGTTTTCTTCAAAGTCACCATTATACTTCAGAACTGCGCTATTGAAGTCGTTCTTTGCCGTGTCTATCTTGACCTGGTTGATGGTGTTCGATATCTCTGTAAGTCTCTCTGTGCTCCTGTCCATTCTATTCATTTCTTTTAAAAGTTGTTTGTTTATATTTATATTTATTTTTATATTTATATTTATATTTATATTTATTTTTAAATTGTTGTTTGTTTACATTTTCAAAATTTAAAAAAAAAAAATAAATAAAAATCGTGATCACATTAAAAATTATTGAAACTTTTAATTAAGAAACCTCAGAAAATGTCCAATGTATTCCAATAAAAAGTCAGTGTCGTCCTCGAATATTGTCTCCAGTCTCCCTAACGAGCTCTCCCAGCTGCTCACAAAACCTCAGTCTCAAAGAACAAAGTCAAGCTACAATTTTAGAGACTCTGCAGCCACTTCTAATAATCATTTCCTGCTACATAGAAAGAGCAATTTAAGATCAGAAATCTTGAGTAATGGTGGTGCTACAAACAGTTATAACAGTATAGAGAATCTCAGATCATTTTACTCTGATACAGATGGTGCTGATATGAGTAGAAATGATAATAACCAGACCAATAATAATAATAATAATAATAATAACAATAACAATGATTATACTGATAACCTGTTTACTGATTTAAATCCAAATCATAGAAACTATTATGATGATTTCACAACTGTTGATTGGGTAAATGATACAATAAAAGAATCAAATAGAAAACATAGATTGAATAAATTGAAAGGTATTAAAGGTAAGATCAAGAGATTTAATTCATCTTTTAAAAGTTGGTTTGTTATAACTTTAATCTCATTATCTTTTGCCCTTCTTGCTTATATAATTGATAGATCAGAATCTGTTTTAGTTGATCTTAAAAGAGGTGTTTGTACTACAAATTGGTTATTAAATGAATCAATGTGTTGTAAAAGAGATGAAACTTCAACTATATGTCAAAATTGGAAACTTTGGCCTGAAATATTCTTTTCATCAAATGATGATGATGATAATAATAATAATAATAATAATAATGATGATGATGGTAAATTTTCATTATTAAAAATTGATTTCTTTATTCATTTGATATTAAGTTTAATTCTGGCTTATATTAGTGTTTTAATAACTTTAACAACAAAATCAATAAATCCATTAGTTAATAGTATTAATTATCAAAATAAATTTAGTAATAAAAATTTTAAAACTTTTTATTCAGCTGCTGGTTCAGGTGTACCTGAAGTTAAAACAATTTTATCAGGTTTTACAATTAGAAAATTTTTAGGTTCATATACTTTATTTGCAAAATCTATAGGTTTAATCTTTGCAATTGCATCAGGTCTTTCAATTGGTAAAGAAGGTCCATTTGTTCATTTATCTACTTGTATTGGTAATATTTATTGTAGAATTTTCCCATCTTTCCAAAATAATGGAATTGAAAGAAGACAAATCTTATCAGCTGCTGCAAGTGCTGGTGTTGCACTAGCATTTGGTTCTCCATTAGGTGCTGTATTATTTACTTTGGAAGAAGTTAGTTATTATTTATCTATTGGAAATCAATTATTTAAAACATTTTTTTGTGCTATTATGAGTATCTTATTTTTAAAATTTTTAAATCCTTATGGTACAGGTAAAACAGTTATTTTTGAATTAGAATATAATTCTGATTGGAAACCTATTGAGTTAATTTTATTTATTATTATTGGTATATTTGGTGGTATTTATGGTGCTTTATTTTGTAAATTTTCAATTTGGTGGAATAAATTTTTTAGAAATTTAAATTTTATCAAGACAAACCCAATTTTTGAAGTTATTTTAATAACTTTTTTAACTTCAATTATAACTTTTTTTAATCCTTATACTAAAATTGCAATTCCTGAATTATTATCACAATTAGCTTCACCTTGTTTTAATGATAGTGTTTCAAATCATGATAAATTATGTCCATCAAATTTAGATTTAATTCCAAAAGAATTAAATTTATTATTATTTGCATTAATTATAAAAATTGTTTTAACTTCAATCACTTTTGGATTAAAAGTTCCATCAGGTATTTATGTTCCATCAATGGTTGTTGGTGCATTATTTGGTAGAATATTTGCAATGACAATTCAATATTTACAAAAATTTACACCAAATTTTATTTTTTATAAATCAGTTTGTGATTCATATTCAAGTTTCCCATGTATTGATTTTGGTATTTATGCAATGATTAGTGCAGGTGCATTTATGGCAGGTGTTACAAGAATGAATATTACTTTGGCAACAATTATGTTTGAATTAACAGCTTCTTATACTTATGTTTTACCAATTTCAATTTCAATTGCTGTTAGTAATTGGGTAGCTAATGCAATAGAACCAAAATCATTATATGAATTATTATTATTTAATAATTATTTCCCATTTGTTTCAAATAATTCAAATCATGATTTCCCTAAAGTTTCAGATTTAAGATCTTTATTAAATAAAGTTGATGATATTTTTATAAACATTGATTCAAATGAAAAAAATAATTCAAATAATTTTGGTTATTTTTATGCATCAATTTTAAAAAAATTATTGTTAGAATTACAATCAAAAGGTTTAGTTGATGGTTCAATTCCAATAATTAGATTGGATGAAAAAACTGGTGAAAAAATATTTATTGGTTTATTACATGCGCCTGAATTAGAATTAGCATTAGATAGATTAACACAATTACAACTTCAATGTTCTGATGATAATCAAATACCTAAAGATCCATTAATTAAATTGATTAAAATTCAAGAAGATTTATCACTTTCAAATTATACTTCAATTACTGATACATCAGTTTATCTTGATGATTCAATAGAAGGTCTTAATGGAGATGAAGATAAAACATTTGATATCACTGATGAAATAACATTAGAAGCAATTTATAACAGATTAGTAGATTTCACAAGTATTGTTGAAACATCACCAATCTTTCTTGATGTTAATTCATCATATGCATTAGTTGAATTAATCTTTACAAAATTAGGTAATAGAACAATTTGTATCTTAAACGGTGATCAAATTCAAAATCAAAATCATGAAATTGATTTAATGAGTATTAATAATGGGGATAATTTAAGATCATTATCAAATTTATCACAAAATAATACAAATTCTGATGGTAGGTTTATTGGGATTTTACATAAAAAGATATTTATTGAATATTGCAGAGATAGAAAGATTTTATAAGTTATGAGTTAATGAGACATGTAATTTCTCATTTCACTTCAATTATTCTATTAAACATCTATTATTATGTAAAGAAAATACATGTTTAAATATTTGTCTTCATTTCATGTCATGATTTATTTATTTTTTTTTTCTCAGTAATGCAAGTTTATAAGATAAAATTTTATTTTTCTTTCTTTTCTTTATAAGATTTATCATCAAAAGAAACAAATCCAACAATCTTTTTAATCAAATAAACAATACCTATCAAGATTGTAATAATTGTAAATAATTGAACTTTATCAAAGATATTGACATCAACAGTAGGTAAAGTAATTTCTAAAACTTTATTAAAATCTTTTGAACAACCATTATTATCAATATTTTTAACAAGATGGAAGAACATTGTATCTTTATCAAAGAAAGATTCAAAACCAAGATTTGTACTAACTTTACTTATTTCAAAATCATTATCATAAAATGGATTTTTATAAATATTTTTAGAATCTTCTTGTAATTTTGATGCTTTACAAGCTATAAATAAATCAGGTTTTAAAAATTCAAAATTTTGGTATAAATAATTTGAATTATTAGTTGGTAATAAATATCTTGAATGATAAGTAATTTCAATTTCATTTTCATTTTCATTTTTATTTTTATTTTCATTTTCATCATTATTTAAAATTTCAATAAATTGAATTGAACCAAATTTTTCAATATTCCAAATTGGTGCTTCAAGATCCATTTCACCCCAAGAATTTAATAGTTTAAGACGTTTTTCATTATATTGATATTTATCAAAGAATAAAAATTTAGGTATAATTGAATGATAAAATAATGAACAATCTTCTTGTTTACTATATTTTAATAAATCATGATTATAACCAGAAATTTTAATGGTTGGATGTAAACCTGTTGGTTGTTTCATTTCAAAATTAATATCAGATTTTAATAATTTATGACGAGGTTTAACATAGAAAAGAGTCTTTGTTGGTTTTAAATATTCATCTGGATCATTACTTAGAATTGTTCTTATACCAAATAATTCAATATCAGTTTCATAATGTTTTGCTTGTAATAAAGCAATTTCCTTTGTTATAATATCTTCTTCATCTTCATTCTTAGAAATAATTAATCTTGAATTTGGTAATGATAATAATTTAACTTTAAATTGATCTAAATCTGAATTATAAAGAATTTCTAAATCTTGTAAATTATCTAAATCAATTTTTGGTATTGATGAAGAATTTTTTAAATATTCAAGTATTAAATTAAAATTTAAATCTTTATCATCAATCCAAAGAGTTAAAGAAGTAGCAGTTTTAATAAAATTTGTACTATCAAATCTAATTTTAAATTCTTTTACGAATATTTCACCTAATTCATCAATAAATATGTTGTAATTTGATCTTATATCTTTTGGTAATAAATGAATTAATAAACCTCTTTTATTAAAATTTTGGAAAATTTCATCAGGTTGAGAATCTGTGGAAGTTAATTGAATTTTGACACTTTTAAAATTTAATAGTGATTCAAGTAATTTTGAATTTAATATAGAATTTGAATTAAATGTAAATCTATCTTGTCTCTTTAATATATATGAACTTGGTATAGATATTGAACTTTGCTCAAATAAGACCTCTTCTTCTTCTACTTCTACTCTTGGAGCTGAATCTTGACTTTGATTGTTGGTCTGCTGTAGTACAGAATCAAACGAGTCTGTAATAAGTGTTATTCTATGTTTGATCATCTGTGTTGGTTTAAAATCTGTGTTGTGTTGCTTAGAAGCCTTTTCTGATTTATCAGTTGTTTTTTTTTTTAGTAGAGAGACGATTTACTCCAGATTGAAAAAATATACATAGTTAAGGGGTAAGTAGTTGTTATAAAGAGAGTAATGAGAGTGTTTATGAGGTCAATCTCAGTCCAGTTGTTGTTTCAGTGTTGATACAGACCAAAGCAATCTTCACATACCCATAAAGTAATTAACTTATTGGGGCTGAAATACAAATCACGGTAGTTAATAAGAAGTGTGTTTTGATTAATACTGATAAAATGATTTTAATTCAATTCAAAGAAAAGAAAAGAAAAGAGAGGAGAAGAGAGGAAAGGCAACAAGTACACTGAACTATGGTGACAGAGTTAATGGAGGTTCTCAAATCATATATGTGCAACCGTATGAAACCAGTGATAATAGAGCAGTATTATTAAAACAAGTAACTCAATAACTGGAAATATCAGTGCTAACATTAGTACCAAAAAAGTAAATAAAAAAAAATATATAGATAAACATATTAAAAATTCATAAAATTTGTATGCAATTACAACTCTATCTTGATATGATCAGTATTTAACTATAGTATAGAATTAAATAACTGCTTAATATACTACAAATTACCTTTAAACATATTTTAAAATTCCGCATAGGGTAATGCTCTTGCTTATATAATCCACACATATTAAATTAAATCAAGATTTATGAAATTTGTTTTAATAAAATTCTTTTTACTTTTCTAAAACTAAATCCTTAATTTAAGAACACAATTTTAAAAAATTTTGGATAAAAAATGGCTAGAAATCGTAGAGGAAGATATAGTAATAAGAGTTTTTCATCATAACAATAACAACAATAATAATACCAACTTCTAACAATACCTACAACAATCTCAATACTAATGTTATTTGTTTGAACCCAACCCAAGGTGCAATACCTCATACTGGTAAAGTTGTTCTGCTTAATAGACACCATCGTCAAGGCCAAAGAGGTTCTCATGATAATTATACTTCCTCAACTAGCATTGATTCATCTACTGGTTCGTCTTCTCAATCAAATTAATAGAGATACATATATTGGTTACTCCTCAAGAAATAATGGTAATACAACCACATATACAATAGAAACTGTTATTGTATCAAAAAAAAAAACAATTAAAATAATCTTTGAAATATCTTTAGAAATAATCATGATAATAGTATTAGGGTTTCATATCAACATCAGTATCGCAGAATTATATATGGTTCATCAGCTCCTCCACCTCTACAACAACCAGTCATACATGGAGGGAAGGTTATTTGAGAGTTATTGAAGATCTAATCCCTATCAAAGCATATGCCAATACTATAGGTTATACCAATTCAAATCATGGAAACAGAAATAATGGTGGTGATTATATATAAGAACTTTGATATCCGACCACATTGATCATGTGACTTTACACGTGATTTGCCCTCGGAATTTTCTCCTTTTTTTAAAAAAATTTTTTTCATCAAAAAAGTTGTCGAATTTTCATTCTAAAAAAATTTTCGCCACCGGCGCTCAAATTTAAGGAGAAGTTTGTTAGTAAAACAGGAACCAAAAAGGTTAATAATTGGTTACAAAAGGTAGATATTTTGGTATCATTTAAAAGCCTAGAGAATTCTAATATATTAACAAGTTTTTACAGGTCGCGTACCTTATTTTAAGGGTCACTTTTTTTTCTGGTTGTTTGTTTACGTTTTTTAGTTTGTTGTTTTTCCATGTCAGAAAATGGTAGCGGCACCTCTCTCAGCAGCTGGTGCTAATAACAGATTTCGTCAAAGAAAGATATCAACAAAGCAAGACCTTCAGATATTCAAACAAAGTCAAATATCAGACATTGATAATGAAGATTTACAACAGAGAGATATACAAGAAATAGAGACTGGTGTGGAGAAAAATGAAGAAGAGGAAGTCCATTTGAAGAAAATTTTGAGGAAGACTGGTATTACTTCAACATCTGAATCATATATTCCAACTCCAGATGCTTCTAAAGTTTGGGATGAAGCAAAGAAATATTATATTGGTACTTTTAAAGAACCGCATTTCTACATAAAGTCTTCATGTCAAGTGGAGGATTATTCAGGATGTTTATACAATATGGATGAAGAAGATGAAGAATTTTTAATAAATTTAAATAAGGACAACAATAGTAATGAAAAAAATTTAAATAATATTAACTCTGATAGAAACAATTCAAATGGTACATCTACCAACAATCATAATCATAATAACAATAATATCTTAACAGAAGAAGAATTTGAAATAATAATGGATAATTTTGAAACTACAATAACAAAAGATCAACCATTTTTATCAACTGACCCATCACAATTATTATCATTAGGAGAAATAAGGAATTCAATAAATAGAAATAAAAAGTTAAATCCAGAATCAACTCATGAACAATTGGCAACTGCATTAAAAGTTCAACCATTTTTAACTATATTGGATGTGCCCAAAGCTTCTAAAAAACCAAGAAAAATTGATCAATTAATTGAATTATTTGGTGAAAAAGTTTATGAATATTATAAAGAAAAGAAAATAAAGAGAAATGGTAAGAGTATTACACCAACTTTGAAATTTGTTGGTGATGATGATTCTGATCCATATATGTGCTTTAGACAAAGACAAGGTAGGTTACAAAGAAAAACAAGAAGAGCAGATGTCCAAAGTTCTGAAAAATTGGTCAGATTATTATCTGAATTAAGAGCTACAAGAGATTTAACTTATTTAGTTGCACAAAGAGAATTAAAGAGATTGGAAACTTTACAAACTGAACGTGAAATATTTGAATATAGATGTAAAGTTAAAGCTCATAAACGTGAATTAGGTATAACTGATAGTGATGAAGACCTTATTACTCAAAAGAAGAAGAAACCTAATCCAGTTATTGTTGAACCACAACAAGCATCTATTAATGTTAAAGATGAAGGTAAAAGTAATAAGAAATCTAAAATTGGTGATAAATCTAAAGAACAATTACAAGCACAACAAAAACAACAAGTACAAACTGGTAAGGCTGAAGAACTGACTGGCTCAGAACCTCAACCTCAATTCCAACCATATGTTAAATTACCTGCTTCAAAAATTCCAGATATGGAATTAGAAACTGCTGAAGATTTACTGAAGAATAAAGAATCAAAGATTGAAAAATTTGTTGAAGAAAAATTGAAAAAGAGAAGACAAAATGATATTGGTTTTATCAATCTTACAGATGATCCATATAGTCCATATTTCAAAATCAATACAACTAATGAGAATTTATTGGATAAATCTCATACCTCATTCTCATCAATTACTTCTTCATTCTTTGATGTTGAAAGTCAAGGTTATATTGATAAAATTTCAAGATATATTGAAAAAGGTATTACACCAAATGAAAATGATTTATTTGTTTTTAATTCTAATGGTTATAAGTTAAATTCATCTAAATTTATACCTGAAAGATATAACCCAATTACATCAAAAGTTGTAAATACTAGTGATTCATTATTTACTTTAAGAAAAAGAATTGGCAGATATGGTGAAACATATATTGATAGAAAAGGTTTAATTACACAACCATTTGATGAAGATGACATTGATCCTAATGATGTTGATGCAATTGAAGCAAGAGATAGATTTGATGATCGTTGGAAATATGATACAGACGTTAAGATGGAAGATCCATTTAGTGATGATCCAGCAAGACTGAATTCAATTCCAAATGATACCCAAGTTATTCGTTTTGGTAGTATGCTGTTATCAAAATCTTATGAAACCCTTAAAGAAGCTTTATTACATCAAAGACAACAAATATATCTTCAACAATTACATAAAGCTCAGGAACAACAAAGATTACAACAACAACTACAACAACAGCAATTACAACAGCAACAATTGCAAGAACAACAACAAAATGGATCTAATTCTAACAACAATTCTCCTGTTCCTGTTAGTACTGGTAATAGGGTTAACACCCCAACTTCACAAGCTTCACCATCAATTAATCGTGGACCTACTCCCATAAAATCAGAAAACTGATATAGTTTTATGAAATATCTTAATGACTCTTGTATATTAATTTTTAGTTTACCTTTATTTAATAAAAAAGTAACATTTGTATTATTATTAAAAAATTCCTGTAGTTTCAAAAAAATAAAAAAAAAAAAATCGGTAATAAACAACCAACTACTTTCCAATATTTAAACAGTACTCAATTCAATCACAGATAAATTAAACTAACAGTATGATGAGTAGTATCAAATTGAAAACTCAATTGACTCAATTTCTTCAATCAAAATCAAGCTTCAAAATAGTCTATTCTTCGTTATTATCAACATACCAAAAATCATCAATTTCAAACATCTTTATATTGGATTCATCGTTCAATCCACCTCATAGAGGGCATCTATCACTACTTGAACAATCACTATTGTATTACAGGGTTGAAGTATCAAAATCTGCATCAGTTTTACTTCTATTATCAGTAAATAACGTTGATAAAGCACCAAAACCTGCAGCTTTTGAAGATAGGCTGAGTATGATTTGTTTATTAGCTGATTTTATAAAAACAAATTTAAACATTTCAGTTGATGTAGCATTGACTAATATGCCTAAATTCATTGATAAAGCAACTCTTGTAAGAGAATGGCATAGAAAAGATACAGATATTGATACAAATTTAACTTTTTTGATAGGTTTTGATACATTAATTAGAATTTTTAATACAAACTATTATACACCATTAACTTTAAAAGATGCACTTGATGAATTCATGAATAATAATGATTTATTTTGTTTGACTAGATCACATGATGATGAATACTCTTTAGATGATCAATTACAATATGTTAATGATATTAAAACAGGGAAATTACAAGATCAAATTCCACAATCTTGGGGTAAAAAAATTCATTTAATTAATGGTGAAAGTGAAAGTCTAAAGATATCTTCATCAGAGATAAGAAGAAATGTAGAACAAGGTACTCAAAGCTGGAAGTCACAAACTATTCCAGAGATTGTTAAATTTATTGAAGAGAATAATCCATATAAATTATGAACTTTTAGTATAATTGCTACTCAAAGAAATCATATGTTGTGGATTTAAAAACTTTGTGTCTTTTTAAGTAAATAATACCAAAATTGACAATGTTAAAGCTAAACTTAATAGTAATATTTTAATGGAATTTTTACTTAACAGAGAAGTATTTGAACTTGAACCAGAACTTTTTGTTGATGACTTTGATTGAACAGTAAGAATTTGTTCTTTATAAGTTCCATCTTTATTAAAAAATTTATAATCATCAAATGGTAATGGGAATAAATCATGTTTAATTAATTGATTAATATCCCATTCAATAGCATTTTCAGTTTTATAATTCCAAAAGATCCAACCATTAGTATATTTTTCATATGAAACTAATTGAGCTTCTACAAATTCTCTAATTGCATCTTTATGTTGTTGAGTGAAATTTGATACAAATCTAACGTTATAGCAAGATTCTTTTGCTGCAGCTTTATAAAATTTATTTCCTTCTGATGAATTAAAATTTGAATAATCTAAATTATTTCTTTTCCAAAATTTATGTCTATAATACTCATAATCATCCTCATTATCTTTATTACTATAATCATGTCTACTAAATTCATTGTCATAATCATGGTAATCTTCTTCATCATCGTACATATTTTTATGTTCTTCTTCTTCATCATCTTCATGTTTTTCATTAGTTTCAGAGATCATTTCAGGTTCTTCTTTCACATCTTTAAGAACGTCATGATTATTTAAGGTATCAATTTTATCATCACTACCACCAAAATCTAAGGATTGTTTTCTAATTAATTGACTTGGATCAAAAGTATTATCAAATCTTGAACCAGTTCCAACACCATTCAACCATTTTGCACAATCAGTAATAGCAGCAGACCATTCACCAACAACAACTGAATGATACTCTCTCTCTTCAGATAAAGCTCTTGCAAAACCAAGTACAGTATTTGTCTTTTCTTGAGGTGTACTTTTAACTTGACCTTCAGTAAAGACTTGATAATGATGATGATCTATAACTGTACTATGAAAGAACCCCTTTCTTGGTAATTTTTTAATTTGTTCATGGGTCAAATATGTCTTATAATTATGATTATCTTTTTTACTTAAATAATTATTCCAATATTGAATTGGATAAAATGCTTCTTCAATCAAATAATGATTACTTGATTCATGCTTTATTCTAAAGTTATAATAATTTTGATAAATGAATTCTAATAATTTATGTTCATTAAGTGCAGGACCCATTGGTTCATTAATAACTTCAATACCAATTATAACATCTAAATATTTATCACCTCCATATTTTTCAAAAACATAATTTAAAACTTTATAAGATAGTTCATAATATTCAGGTTTATCTTGCCAATGGATACCACCTCTTTTACCACTATTATCAAAGCCATTTTGTGAACCAGGTACACCATGAAGATCAAGCCAAACTTTCAAGCCATATTTCCTAGCCCAATTTAAAGCTTGGTCAATGTATTTCTCTTGGCCCTTAACATATGGATCATCAGGTAAAGTAAAGAAAGCCCAATAACCAAAAGGTATTCTAACCATATTCATACCATAACCTTTAATTCTTGCAAAATCATCTTCAGTTATCCAAGTTGACCAATGTTTTTCTAAAACTTCAATTGATTTCAGAGGTCCTAATTTTTTAGTAAGTTCATATTCATCAACTGGTATTTTTGATTCATCAGGTCCAAAAGGTTCAAATAAAGACGGGTTGATGAAAGGTTCTAGTACAAACCAACCACCTAATGATACACCTCTTAAACTATGAGTGTTATAATCCCAATTATTTGCAGGTTTAAATGATTTTTTATTCAGTAGCAAAGCATTTGCTGGTAGTACTATTGTTATAGTTATGAAAATTAAAATTGAATGGAATTTCATCAGAAACAAGAAATTATAAATGTTTACTCAATTAATTTAATATAATTTTTGAAAATATTAGAAATCTATGAATACCACAATTGATCAAATATCAAACAATATAATTTGATCTCAAAACCTGTTGGTAAAATAACTTGAGCCCTCTTTCCCACAAAACAAAATGTGAAAGAAATTGTATGTACAGAAAGTTAAATTTAACAATTTCACAATCATTATTGTCCTTTTTGTGTAATCTTCTATTCTATTACTTGTATTTAATTCTACTTTTATAATATCGAGTTTGTGGTTTTACAGTTCTTCCTAATCCGGAAATTACCCAAAGCGGTTAAAATAATTTTAGTTTCAAAAATAGAAAAAAAAAATGGTAGCGGCTTTGGAATTTTCTTCTGCTTATTTTTATTTTAATTATAAATATATCTTTTATTGAGTAGTTCGTCAGTTAGTTCATACAAATTGCATAGTCGTGGTAGAAAGAAACAGTGTCCTCTTTAAACAATCACTCAATCTCAGCTAAATTTTTCACAGCTCACAAAAATTTGTTTCAGGCGTTTTTATAAATAAAATCAGGATCTTGTATCAAAAGAAAAATAACAAAAAAATATATCAAAAACAACAACTCTTTAGTATTTCAAATATCAACAAATATAAAGAAATATTAGGTCAAACCATACTATAAATCTTATTGCATCATATCACACAACATATACTCAAAAAAAAAGAGGGAGAAAAGAAGAACGAAAACAACTTATAAATATAAAACATGAAGAATTATTTAAGTATACTACTGTTAGCAACAACAACGTTAGCTCTTGATCTAGATATCACATCAAAAGATTCTATCTGTTACGCATCTTCATTGATTGTGGACGGTATTTTCGATTATTACGATGGTTTCAACTATGGTGGTACAGTTGGTATGTTTCAATCACCATACTATTGGTGGGAAGCGGGCGAAGCATTTGGTGGTATCATTGATTATTGGTACTTTTGTGATAATGATACATATGCTGATACTATTTATGATGCCCTTGTTGCACAAACTGGTTCAGATTATGATTATATTCCATCAAATCAATCTATGACTGAAGGTAATGATGATCAAGGTTTTTGGGGTATTTGTGTTTTAGAAGCTGCCGAAAGAAATTTCACTAATCCAACTGGTGATATTCCAGGTTGGATTGCTTTGGCTCAAGCTGTTTTTAATACAATGTATGCTAGATGGGATACAGAATATTGTGGTGGTGGTTTAAGATGGCAAATTTTCACTTGGAATTCAGGTTATACTTATAAAAATACTATTTCAACTGCTTGTTTAATTAATATTGCTGCCAGATTAGGTAGATATACTGGTAATGAAACTTATATCGATGTTGCTGATCTCGCTTATACCTGGTTAGTCGATATTGGATTCGTTATAGAAGGTGATGCTGCCAAAGTTTATGATGGTGCTGAATTAACTACAAATTGTACTGATATTACAACTTATGAATGGAGTTATAATTATGCTTTATTAATGGCAGGTTCTGCTTATGCTTATAATTTTACAGAGGATACAACTTGGTTATCAAGAACTGAAATTCTTTTGGAAGGTGCATTAACTTTCTTTAATAATTCAGTTATGTATGAAAAGACATGTCAAAGTTCTGGTACTTGTAATAATGATCAAAGATCATTCAAATCTATTTTCTCAAGATGTTTAGGTCAAACTTCAGTTTTAGTACCAACCACATATTCAACAATAAGACCTTTAATTGAAGCAAGTGCTCAAGGTGCTGCTACTTCATGTTCAGGTGGTACTGATGGTCATACTTGTGGTCTAAATTGGTTTTATGGTTCATGGGATGGTATCTATGGTTTAGGTGAACAAATGTCAGCTTTAGAAATTATTCAGAACTTATTAGTTAACGATGTTGATGCTCCATTAACCAATGAAACTGGTGGTACTTCCCAAGGTGATGCTAGTGCTGGTTTGAGTACAATCTCTTCTTCAACTACGCTTACAGAAGATTTATTAAACATTACAGCTAAAGATAAAGCTGGTAGTGGTATTATTACAGCCGTTATTTTAGCAGCATTAGTCGGTGGTAGTATATGGATGCTTATTTAGTTCAGTTTAGTTATATAAAGATTTTTTTTTTATTGTGTACTTTTAGTTCTTTTTCATTATTTTTATTCATATTGTGGTTTTTTTTTATTGTTAAAAGTAATTCGTAACTAAAAATATTTATTTATACGAAAGTTTTCAAATTCCCCACTAAAGTTTGATTTCTCTACTTTATTCTTTTGAACAAAACTACAAGTAAATATTTAGTATATACTTCATCTATACATCCATAGTTATCTAATTGAATATCCACCACAGAGAATGTTTTCAAAGATCAAAAATAAATACGTATTAATTACAGGGGCATCATCAGGAATTGGAGCTTCTACAGCTAAAGTATTTGCCAAAGCTACAAATGGTGAAATCAATTTGATTCTAATAGCAAGAAGATTAAATAAATTAGAAGAATTAAAAGCTAATATTCTTAAAGAATATCCAAATACAACTTCAATTGAATTATTTCAATTAGATATATCTGATTCAAATGGTATTATTAAATTCACTCAAGATAATAAAGATTTGATTTCAAAAGTTGATATTTTGGTTAATAATGCAGGTTATGCTCATGGTTTAAACTATATAGGATCAATCCCTCAACAAGATGTTTTGGGTATGATCAATACAAATTTAACAGGTCTTATTACAATGACACAACAAGTCTGTGCACTTTCTTTCAAACCTAGAAATCAAGGTGATGTTGTTAATATTAGTTCAATATCAGGTATTGATCATTAGTAAGTATATTCGATGTATAAAGGTATTATGATTGCCATTGAGCTTGATATCCACATGATATATTATAAGATCAAAACAATATTGTTTTTTTAAATGATAAAACCATTTGATACTAACAACAAAACAATTAATTATTAGTGCTGGAGGTGCCATTTATTGTACAACAAAGGCTGCGGTTATTGCATTTACTGATGTTTTAAGAAAAGAATACAAAGACACTAATGTCAGAGTAATTGATATTTTACCAGGTTTAGTTGAAACTGAATTCTCTTCAGTTAGACATGATGGAGATAAAGTTAAAGCAATGGATGTGTACTCTAAGTACGAATGCCTAAGTGGTGAAGATATTGGTGATACCATTGTTTGGGCTACTTCAAGAAGACAAACAGTACAGATCTGTGAGGTTCTAATTCTTCCAAACCATCAAGCTTCACAAAGAGATCCTGATATGATTAGATAATATGGGGTCTGGAAATAAGTGGAACAAATACACCAAAATTGGGACAATTAAAAGCTAAAAATGACACATTCGATGACCTGTGATATACATAGTTTATACTAGCTACATACACGATCCATTAGCTTCTATTCAATTCTATTTTCAAGTAGTAAAAGTAATAAAATATTGATGAAATAATGTTCGGATTTTGAAATTATTCAATTTTCTCGATAATTCTAGAAATTTCCAAAAAAAGTTCTCCATAATAATCAAATAATCATTTATTGTTTATTATTTAAAGAACTGTTATTTAAAGGTGTTGAAATCTTCAATTCTTTGCTAGTTTCCTTTTATTTCATATATCGTTTATACACAATGTTAAGAAATGCTGCTACAAAGAACGTTACTAGAAGAGCAATTATTAGATCCATTTCTAATAGTAGTAATGCTCCTTTAAAATCTGCTACTTTAATACCTACATCAAAATCTATATTAACATCATTGAATCAATCACAATCTCTGAGAAATAGACAGACTCTAAGTATACCATTAACTTCAATAAGGAATTTCAGCACAAATAATGGCCAATTCATGCAAATGAGAATGGATCCTAATCAACAAAATGGTGAAGAAAAATCTGCTTTGGAAACTTATGGTAGAAACTTAACGAAATTAGCACAAGAAGGTAAATTAGATCCTGTTATTGGTCGTGATGATGAAATCAGAAGAGCAATTCAAATCTTATCAAGAAGAACAAAGAATAATCCAGTTTTAATTGGTCGTGCAGGTGTTGGTAAGACAAGTCTTATTGATGGTTTAGCTCAAAGAATTGTTAAAGGTGAAGTGCCTGAAAGTTTAAAAGATAAACAATTAGTTACTTTAGATTTAGGTGCATTGATTGCAGGAGCTAAATTTAGAGGTGAATTTGAAGAAAGATTAAAGAAAGTTTTAGAAGAAATTGATGCTTCAAATGGTGAAATTATTATTTTTGTTGATGAAGTTCATATGTTATTAGGTTTAGGTAAAACTGATGGTTCAATGGACGCTTCAAATATTTTAAAACCGAGATTAGCAAGAGGTTTAAAAATGATTTCTGCTACTACTTTAGATGAATATCGTATCATTGAAAAAGATCCAGCTTTATCAAGACGTTTCCAACCAATTCTTTTAAATGAACCAAGTGTTGAAGATACCATTAGTATTTTAAGAGGCTTGAAAGAAAGATATGAAGTTCATCATGGTGTTCGTATCAATGATGCTGCTCTAGTCAGTGCTTCAGTCTTAAGTAATCGTTATATTACTGATAGATTCCTACCAGATAAAGCTATTGATTTAGTTGATGAAGCTTGTGCTACTTTAAGATTACAACATGAATCAAAACCTGACTCAATTCAAAGTTTAGATAGATCAATTATGAGAATACAAATTGAATTAGAATCTTTAAAGAAAGAAACTGATACTATTTCAATTGAAAGAAGGGATAAATTAGAAGAAGAATTAAAGTTAAAGAATGATGAATTATCAAGATTAACTAAAGTTTGGGAAGCTGAAAGAGCTGAAATTGAATCTATTAAAAATGCTAAAAAGGATTTAGAACAAGCGAAAGTTAATTTAGAAATTGCTCAAAGAGAAGGTCATTATGCTAAAGCTTCTGAATTAAGATATGCTACAATTCCAGAATTAGAAGAAAAAGTTAAATTAAGTGAAAGAGAAGATCCAAATAAAAAAAATTCAAGTTTATTACATGATTCAGTAACTTCTGAAGATATTTCAAATGTTATTTCTAAAATGACTGGTATTCCAATTGATACAATTTCTAAAGGTGATAATGATCGTTTATTATTCATGGAAGATTCCTTAAAGAGAAGAGTTGTTGGTCAAGATGAAGCTATCCATGCTATCAGTGATGCTGTAAGATTACAAAGAGCTGGTTTAACTAGTGAAAAGAGACCAATTGCAAGTTTTATGTTTTTAGGTCCAACTGGTACTGGTAAAACTGAATTAACTAAATCATTAGCTGAATTTTTATTTGATGATTCAAATAATGTTATTAGATTTGATATGTCAGAATTCCAAGAAAAGCATACAGTTTCAAGATTAATTGGTGCACCACCAGGTTATGTTATGAGTGAAAGTGGTGGTCAATTAACTGAAGCAGTTAGAAGAAAACCATATTCTGTTGTTTTATTTGATGAATTTGAAAAGGCACATCCAGACGTTTGTAAAGTTTTATTACAAGTATTGGATGAAGGTAAATTAACAGATTCTCAAGGTACACAAGTTGATTTTAAGAATACTATTATTGTTATGACTTCAAATATTGGTCAAGATATTTTATTACATGATAAAGAAATGAATGAATCAGGAAAAGTTTCAGAACCAATTAAACAAAAAGTTATTGAAGCTATGAAGAGACAATATCCACCAGAATTTATAAATCGTATTGATGATATTTTAGTATTTAATAGATTATCTAAAGAAGTTTTAAAAAATATTTTAGATATTAGATTAAAGGAAGTTGAAGAAAGATTAATTGATAAGAGAATGACATTAGATTTAACACCAGCTGCTAAAGAATGGTTAACAGATAAAGGTTATGATCCATTATATGGTGCTAGACCATTAAATAGAGTTATTCAAAAATCATTATTAAATCCAATGGCTATTTATTTATTAAAAGGTCAAATTAAGAATAATGAAAAAGTTAAAATTGATGTTAAAGATGGTAAATTATATGTTGAACCAAATCATGAACCTGAAATTAAATCAAAACCTGAAACTGAAACTAAATCTGAAATTGAAACTGATTAACCAAAAGATAATTAAATTAAATTTTGATTGATTGACAAAAAAAATAATGAAATACTGTATATAAACACTTTATTAATATAATTACGAATTTTCCCTATGTTATGAATTTACAAAGTTAGTAGGTTTATCACAAATAAATTGATTGATTATCACTAAAAAAAACTTCTTCATATCTTGTATAATCAAGTTTTTTGATATTAATTAATTTATTAGAACAATGATTATTAAATTAAAATCAGTATCCTCTAGCGCTAATAAAAAAAAACTGGATAACCAGAATCACCACCAACAAATGAATAAGTTTAATATCAAATCAGCAAAAAATTTATTTGAACCATTCAGATTCTAAAAAAAATAAGATATATTCCAAAGAATTGTTGAATAATTTTATAAGATAAAGTAGTCTCTCTTCAAAAAAATTCTAGAGGTTCAGACGGGATTCGAACTCGTGACATTCTGTGAGTGAAACAGACGTGATAACCACTACACTACTAAACCAGAAAAACACCGAGTTTAGGCCGTTCTTAAGTTTTATTCTGAATATCCTAAAAGTCGGTAGGAGCAACAATCCAGTAATTTTTTTTAAATCATCCCAAAACACACAAAAATCTCTTTATAAAAAATATCTCAATTTAATGACTTTAATATCTCCAAAATTAAAAAATACACAAAAATCTTTATTAATATAAAAATAATCAAAGTAACCTCCTTTTTTTTGTAATCCTTTTTCTTGGTTTAAACAAGCTTTTCGGAAAATGAAAGCTAATTTAATTGGTAAAACCATTTTAATCACTGGCGCTTCTTCAGGTATAGGTGAAGCAACAACAAAAGAATATTTATCACAAACAAATGGTGATATTAAATTAATCTTAATTGATTTAAACTATGATAGATTAAAAGAATTAAAAACTCAATACATTTCACAATACAAAGATAATTTAAAAGATGAAAATATCTTTATAACTTTTGGTGATTTATCAAAATCTGATGAAGTTCATAAATTTTTTAATTTAATTCCAAAAAAATTAATTAATAATATTGATGTTCTAATTAATAATGCAGGTCTTGCAAAAGGTTTGGATAGAGTTGGCTCAATTCAAGCTAAAGATATTGAATTGATGATTGGTACTAATGTTATTGGTTTAATCACTCTTACACAATTAATTGTACCTTTAATGCAAAAGAGAGATACTGGTGATATTATTAATATGGGTTCAATGGCAAATGTTGATCCATATCCTGGTGGATCTGTTTATTGTTGTACAAAATCTGCTGTTTTTACATTTACTGAAAGTTTAAGAAAGGAATTAATCGATTTTAATATTAGAGTTGTTATTATTGAACCAGGTTTAATTAAAACTCACTTTTCTAATACAAGATTTAATAATGATTTAAAAAGAGTTGAACAAGTTTATAAAGATTATGAACCTTTAAATGCTGAAGATATTGCTGATTTAATTTGTTTCATTACTTCAAGAAGACAAAATTGTGCAATTAGTAAAGTTGTTATTTTACCAACTCATCAATCAACAATGACTGAAAAAGGTTTCCGTACTTAGTTAATATTCATTTAATTACAAAGTCTATTTACTGAATTTTTTTAATTAATAAAATAAAATAAAATAAAATAAATAATGAAATAAATAATGAAATATTTGTAATCTTTATTTCATTTTATATATAACAAAAAAATAAATACTTAAAACACCTTTTTTAAAAACTAAAAACTAAAAACTAACAAAAATTAAAACTTAAAAAAAAAAATTATCCATGTACTTTTTATAGTACCCTTTAAAAAAACAAACAAACAAACAAACAAACAAACAAACCCCCCTCCCAAAAAAAAAAAAAAAATATATGATACAAATCTAACATCATTATCATTAATTTTTTTTTTCTTTTCTTTTAGTTATTATTTCATTTCAGATCATTATCATGATTATTACTACTCCCAATCCCATTTGAACTTTGATTTTCTGATTCAAAAGAATCTCTTAAATAATCATGATCAATATTAAATTCATGATATGCAAAACCATCACCTTGTTGAATAATATTACCTCCATTACTAATATTATTAGTATTAAAATCCTTTGATAAAAATAGTGTGGAATCTTCTTCTTCATCAACATAAGAATTTTCTCTTGACATATGATCAGAATCAGTATCTATCACATCATACAATGATACTTGATCTTTATTACTATTCCTATTGTTACTCTTATTGCTATTAGTGCTAACACTGTTGATGTTAATAAGAATATTACTCTTAAAATTTCTATTTTCTTTCTTTTTTATATTTCTTCTCTTAAATAATCTTAATTCAATACCTTTATTATTATTAACATTATTTGTTATATCATAACCTCTCTTTTTCTTTATCCAAATAACTAATCTTTTAAAAATTGAATGAACAGTATTTTTATTATCATGGTTTAATATTCTTTTAAATTTTTTATTTGAATTCTTATTATTCTTAATATTTCTATTATTATTTAATAAAATATTACTTGTTTCAAAATTATCAAAAGAAATTCTTCTTCCTAATATATGAGATTTTTCATGTTTTTTCTCTAAAGTATTTATTGTATTTGCCCATTCCCAAACAATTATATTAGCAACTAATAAAGAAAAAACATATAATAAAGTTGCCCAACTTCTTAAAGTTTGTGAAGAAAGCATTATAGTCATAAATATAATTGGTAATAAAATTGACATAATTGCAAATATTGTTAAAACAATAGATTTTTTTGAAAATGCAAAAGAAAATTTACTATAAATATATTTTAAAATAATTAAATCAAAATAACTAATAATTAAATATGATGAACCATATTTTAAAATTGTTAAAGTATAATAAACTGCATTAATTTCATTTTCTTCATATTTATTATAAATTGAATTAAAAATAGTTGAAATTAAATTAATTATATTTAATAAAATTCCAATAGTTATAATTCTTTTTGATTGATTTGGTTTTGCAATAAATATAATAATAATATCTAACCAACTTAATAATAATAAAAAAGTTAAAATAATTCTTGCAATAAAATACCTTGTTGAAAATCTAATAGCAGTTTCAATAACATTAATATCAGTATAATTACCTAAATATTGACTATTTAATATATTGGTCATTTTTGTTAAAGCAACTGTAAAATAAATTGAAAAAAATATATTTGATAAAAATAATGTTTTTGGTATTCTATTATTTGATAAAAATAAAATTAATAATAATAACCATGATGCTGTAACAATACCTGAAAATACATAACTTAAAGTAATAACACCACCAACAAATGGATCTCTACTAAACATACTTGGTTCTAATTTTGGTGCAATAATGGTAAGATTTTTCTTAAAAGCAGTTTGATCAATACCTTCTGTTAAATTTGTAAAATAATAAGCAGGAAATTCTATTCTATATGAAGTATAACTTTCATCACCATCGAATTGACCTTCAATAGAACCAGCAACAAACTCAAACATGTCATATTCATCTTCAGGTAACAGATCCATGATACTGACTACTTTTTGACGAATATATTTGATATCCATGTTATAAAAGAGTGTAAGTTATTGAAGATCTCTTGCCTTTTTTATACTTCAACCCTTTCTTTATTGGTTATTCTTGGTATTTCTTGACTTTTAAAAAAAAAAAAAAAAAAAAAAAAATTAAAATGCCTTTAAGGTTGCTATTGTATTTAGTTATATAGTGTTTGTTTATCTTAAGACTCTTCTTCCAAATAGTGTAAAATATACTCTCATCCACTCGCTTTATCCTGATTATTTAAAATGTTAAAAACTTTTTAAATTCTTTCTTTCTTTATATTTTTTTAGTTATAAGCGAAAGAAAAAGGCTGATAACGAAAGATGGTGTTCTGATGTTTTATTTATCACGTGGGGTTTTTTAAAAAATATTACCCTCCTTGGTACTTTATTTAAGTTGTCACGTGAAAACCAACTTTTCTTTATTATAAGTTATTACATATAGAATCTCTTGACAACTCTGTTACCATTGGCTTCAGTAATTGCAAAAAAAAACAACAGCATTACTGTATAGCGGATAGCCACTGGCTTGAGTGTTAATAGAGAAGATACTCGCTGAACTTAAGTCAAGAGATTCTAGTGTAAGAAGTTGAACTAAGGACAACAGTGGCAAATCAGAGGTGATATCAGTACCATCAAAAGTAACTTCAGCAGCATAATTGGTTGGGTCTAAATAAGAAGCTAATTCAATTTCAATTGATGTCCATGTAGCATATGAACCTGGAACAATAATATCCCAATGTGGTTGACCATCCTTTAAATAACCGCTAACAGTTGGTTCAGTAGCAACTGAAGATGATTCAATAGTAGAAGTAGTGGCACTTGAAGATATAGAGGTTTCTAAGAGTTACAAATTTAGTTAATTAAATGTGTTTAAAATTTAGATAGCCATTTTACATTTACAATTAACACTTTAATACTAGACTATGTTGCCATTTACTAAAGTAGTAATCAGCAACTAATAAGCAAGTAGTAGTAGTAGCAGTTAGTAGATTACAGATCAAATGGTCAAGTAGCTCAACTGGTCAAGTAGTGTATTCAATATTCCTTACTAAATTCTACTTCAAGAAGAATATTCATACCAAATGTTGGACTTTCATCAAATTTACCCTTTTACAGTGTGGTCTTTTTTGGCTATTGGAAGTAGGAAATAAAAAAAAAAAGAATAAAGAGTCCATATAGAGTAGTTGTATGTGCCCACCTATAAACTATATGTTTCAAGAGCTAGAGACTTTCAAATAAACTGAAAGAACAAATTAAAGAAAGAATTTTGGGAGTTTATTGACAGTTATTTGACACTAAATAAATTTTCTATATTTGTCACGTGACTTTTGAAAGTATATAGGAAATTATCAAAATTTGTTTAATTTTAAAGCATAAAACTATGATGATTTCAAGGTTCATTGAAATATATAAAAGTTGATAAAATAAATATATGACTAATATTGTTTACAAAATTTAACAATTTTGTGATTTTTGAAAGTAAAATAGTGAAATGAAAGAGGTTTTGAAATAAAAAAAAAAAATGAAAATTCAGATCAAATTACAAAGAAATCTAAAACTTATATTTAAAAGGCAAAACAATATATTTAAATAGAACAATGGCAATAGGTATGTATGAGATCATATATTCACTGTCAATCAATGATTTCATGGATTAATTTACTAATTAATTTTTTTTTTTTTAAATAGACGATAGACAAGAGGACATGTGTCCCATCTGTAAAACAGATAGATATTTATCACCAAATATGAAATTTTTAATAAATCCTGAATGTTATCATAAAATGTGTGAATCTTGTGTTGATAGAATATTTTCTTTGGGTCCTGCTCCATGTCCATATCCAAGTTGTGGTAAAATTTTAAGAAAGAATAAATTTAAGACTCAAATCTTTGATGATATTGAAGTTGAAAGAGAAATGGATATACGTAAAAGAGTTCAACAAATATTTAATAAAACACAAGATGATTTCATAGAATTAGATGATGATGATCCAGATAAATGTGTAAACGATTATAATTCATATTTAGAAGAAATTGAATCAATTATTTATAATTTAGTACATCATATAGATGAAGAAGAAACTGAAATTAATTTAAGAAAATATGAAGAAGATAATAAGAATTTAATTAATTTGAATAATTTAAAAAGAGAACAAGAATTTGAAGATTTCAAATCAAATGAAGAATTTAAGAATGAATTAAAATTAAAGAAACAATTATTAGAAATTCAAATAGAGGAAGAAGAAAAATTATTAAATAAAAATGCTAAAAAGGAAATCTTAAATAAATTAGCTGATGATTCAAATACTACAAGTTCAACTGAATCAATCAATCAAATTAAGAAATCTGTTTTAAAGAAATCAAGTGCAAGAAGAAGACAATTGGATGAAATAATGAAGGCTTTGAATGCTAAAAAGAATAATTCAATTGCCGCAAATACTAATGAAAATGATGCACCTTTCACTCCATTTAATGGTGATAGAGTCATCAATAATAACTTTAATCATGTAAATGATTATAATGATCCATTCATTAATGAATTAAGTCAAAAGAAAGAATATCTTGCTGGTGGGTTTGAACCTCAATTGGTTTATAAAAGAATTTTATCAGAAGCTTTTATTGGTTTAAATTGTTTTATTGAAGCTGAAAAGAGTAATAATACCACGCCTTTAACTACATGATTATTCTAATCTTATATAAAGAGTAATTTCTACAAACATAGCATAATAAATGATAATGAATTAATGATTACATATAATGATTGTTCTATTTAAATTAAATGTAGGAAATGCAAAAAAAAAAAAAAAAAAATAGAAAAACTTAGAACCTAACGACCTCTTAACTGAATGGCATTAACAACAAATCTTGTGGTTTGATTGATATCATCACTGGTATATTTATAATTCTTTTTAATATTTTTGAACTTTATTGACATATCATCAATTACTAAATTTTCATCCTTCATCTCAATTTCTTCACCATCAATAATTTTGGATAAATCATATTCTTTACTTTCATCTTTACCATCTTCTAAAATTTTTACCACTATTAAATCAGACGTATCATCCTGTATACCAAATTTCTTTAATGCTTCCATGATCTATTTAAATATTAGTTAGTATAAAATTTTTCAAAATAAAAATATTCAAATTAAAAACTTACATTTTGTGTTGGAGACAGACTAAAAATGACTTCTGAATGTAGAGTTCTTGTTCTTATTCTATCTGTCTTATAATCTAGGATGGATCTATACACAGATGCCATTATTTGTTCTATTGACACAACAGTATTTGGATTTATAAAAGCATAGTTATAGGATTCATCTCCAGATATCAATTTACTCTTAATCTCTTTACCGTTTTTAACGTCTTTAAAAAGGTGTACAGATATATCAAATTCAGGGAATTGTGGTATCTTTGTTGAATAGTTCATCTTGGAATCAGTCTAGTATAATAACAGTGAAATATGCTGTTGTTGTTGTTACTGTTATAGCTTTAAAAGTTGAGAGTTGGGCAGATTTGTTGTAAAAAAAATTTGTTATTTTTCTTGAAGCTAACACTTTAACCATAACAACTATTAAAAACAACAAATAAACTATTAATGTACTGCTCTCAGGTAGACACAGATACCCACATATAAAATTTTCCAGATGACTATAAATGATGAAATAGAGAGATACAAAAAGGCATACCTCATAGATTTCGACAACAATTTATACGTTGCCTTGAAATTAGGTGTCATTGCTAGAAGACATGTTTTAATATCATCAACAAATCCAATACAGACCAATCAAGAACTTCAATTAATACTTCAGAGGTTGTGGAAAATAGATTTTAAAATAATAGATCATAAAACTTTATCCGATTGTACTACTGAAGATGAGCTGGACTCAAAATTGATCAATCTTGATAACAAACCACATTTAAATTCAATCATTATTATAAATGGTATAAATAGGCTAAATAATCAAATACAAGCTAAAATACTGCGTCTAATAAAGGATAAAAAGATAAGGACAAAGGGTAATGAGGTTTATTACGCTGGTGAATTGTTTACTGTTATTGGTATAGTTGAAAATATATCAGGAAGAGAAAAATCAATGTTTACCTATTTACAAGATGAATTTTGGTTTAAACAATACCATGATCCTTCCCCAAAAGATGATAGTACAAGTTCTATCAATAATAAGAGTATTACAAATATAAATAAGAATATAGTGGAGATAGATTCAGTTGTGATTAGACATTTATTAGATCTTGGTTCTACAATTAATAGAGTAATTATTGTTCCAGAATTGACAAGATACATATATGATCTAGTAATATTTACAAGAACACATAGAGCAGTCAATGCAGGATTAAAAACAAGAATCATTAAAGAATTAGAATTATTGGCAAAGGCATTATGTGCCATTTTTGATAGAGAATTTGTTATTCCATCAATTGTAAAATTAGCAGCTAGAAAGTTATTACCAATGAAAATCGTTATTATAGAGGCAAAGCATGAACCATCACTACAATGGGGGAGTGATCCAGAGATTGTTAACGAATACATGAAGAGAATAACCCCAGAAAATGTCATAGAGAACGTAATATCACAAGTTCAACCACCTGTTTAAAGCATTTATTTTACTACATAGCATATTTATTTGTTCCAGCGTAATTCTGAGTCCACGCGTAATTTTGGGAACTAACAAAAAGTATAAAGTGTAAACATTCAAATAACTAAAAGTAAGTTTAAACTATAATCAATTAAAAAGCATTCAATTTTATTGTCATCTAATATAAAAATGGCTCCAGAGGTATGTTAAATGTTGAATTATGAATATAAACACAGAATTGAGTTTCATCTAACAGTTTTTCTTAACCAGATCACTAATTTCATAATAGATATTGGCTCTCATATGAGTGTCATATCAAATGACAGAACAATAACAGATTTACAATATGGCTTACAATATGTATTAGATATAATATGTACCAAAATCTTAAGTGGAAGAAAAACAGATATGATTTCTTTAACAACTGTCGGCTCTGAATTTAGTTGCAATTCACATGACTTACAAAATGTTAATGTAGAATTTGAAATTCATCAACCTAATTATAAGACTTTACAAAGATTTGCAAGATTAAGACCAACTGGAATTACTGATAGTGATGGTACAGTTAGAGCATTATTAGCTGCTATTGGTAATTTGAAAGAATATAAACCTAAGAGTAAATCAAATAAAAATATTGTTTTATTAACAAATATTTTAGAGGAACCAGAATTAGATGATGAATTTGTGGAAATTATTTCACAAGAATTAATATCAGGTCAGATTAAATTAGTAGTTGTTGGCGTTAATTTTGAAGATAAGTTTAACCCAAATGTTATAAAGTGGACTAAATTTATGGATAGCTTACCTGCAAATTCTGGTGTATTAATGTCTGCTAAAGAAGCTAATGATTTAATTGATTATCCATTACCAAAGAGCTCAGGTTCTTTACAACAAGCTTATCAACTGAGATTAGGAGCAGATATTTTAAATATTGGTGATTATGATAAAGCACAAGATCCAACCACTGGATTTGATCCAGCTAATAGTATTAGTTGTATAAATATAAATGTTAAAGTTCAAAAAGCTGTTGAAGGTCAAACATATTCTTTCAAAAAAGAAGCTGCAGTTTCAGTACTAAAAGACAAATCTAAAAATGGAAGTGGAAGTGGAAGTGGAGGCAATAGCATTGCAGAAAAGAGAGAAGTTCGTTCAAATATAGTTAAAGCCAAAGAATATTCTATTAGATTATATAGTGATAAATCAATTGATGACAAAGAAGCAGAAACAACAGATCTTTCAGATTTAGAAAAATTAAACTATACTATTCAACCAATTGAAGCAGATGAAATTACAACAGCTTATAAATATGGCAGTTCAATAGTGGTGATACCAGAGAATCTTAATCCACAAGAATTGTTAAAATATTCTTCACCATCTGGTATAGATATTAGAGGTGTTGTTAAAATTGAATCTTTCCCGAGATGGTATTTAATAGGTAAAACACAATTTGTTTTACCAGAGCCATCATCGCTAGCAGATATTAAAAGTTTTAGTGCTTTAGTTGATGGATTAACAAAATTAGATTCTTTATTAATTGCAAGATTTGCTAATACACCTCGTGGTAAATATGAGCAAGATGTTAGTATTGTTGCTCTATTCCCTGTATATATAGATAAAAAGACAGGTAAAGAGATAGGTAGAAGTAAAAACAAGAGAAGTCATGATGATAGAAATGATGAACCTATTAGAGCTTTAACAATGACAAGGATACCATTTTCCGAAGATACAAAACTTGCAAATTTCCCATATTTAACAAAAGTTCAAACAACATCAGGAAGAGTAATTGAAGAGAATCATGAATTATTACCAACACCAGAGATTATTGATACAATGAAAGAATTTGTTAAAAAGATGGATATTGGTGATAGATTACCTAAAAATGAATTAAGATATGTTGAAGGAGGTAAAATGACAATGTTTAAACCATATTCTAATGACGATTTGATTCCATTACCTGTAAACGATGATTATGATTTTATTTCTTCACCATCAGTTGTTAGAAGATTTCAAGCTATTAAAAATATTGCTATTAAATCAACGCAAAAATTTGATTCAATGATTGATTATGTAAATGATGTTAATTTAAATCATGATGGAGAAGGATTGATACCGGAGATGTCAGAAACTATGAAAAGTGTAACAAATCAAGATCCAAAAGATTTTAAAAATGTTCAAGAAGAAATTGATAAATTAGTTAAACTATTAGATATTAGTGTTGTTGAAAAGTCAAGAGGAAGAAAGAATACTGAAGAGGAAAATGATGAAATTGAAGAATATGATAATTTGGAATTAGATGATTTATTAAGCTAAGTATTTACAAATATTATTATTTTCTTATAATTATTTTTCATAGTTGTAAACAGACAGCTTTAGTTAACTCCGCGAAATTTTGTAGCTATGGAGATTAAAAATTAACATTTAAAGATTTATAAGAGATATACTTTGATCCAATAAACACTTGATGTATATAAATAGAGATAAATTAAGAGTCTCTGAGATTTTCTCAACTTTTTTAAATGTTTTGAGCATTTTGAGGCAGTCAAGTGATACCTACTGTTGATTTTCATAGTTGGATAAACTCTAACATGTTAATCCACTAATAAATTTGGGAGCTTGACTTTTCAACAATTGAAGACATTCAGAATTTTCTAAAGAATATGTTTCTTCCTAAATATTTGATTTAAAGCAATCTTTATATACTATTTTTTTTGTCTTATATTGATTTCTATTTTTTTCACTTATGCTTTGTATGGGGATGGGATTTGAAGTTTGATACGAAAAATTAAATGTTGTATAAAACAATCAATAATCATTATTTCAAAAAAATAACAACAAATATGAAATCAGAACAGGTAATAAAATTATTATCATCTATTATACGCTCTAAACTCCAATAGCAAAAAGTTAGTGTTATAATCTTTGGTGATGTTTTCATAAATTTCAGAACCATTTCTATTTTTTATTGTAAATGTCACATAACCAAACTTCCCAAAACTTAAGGTAATAGTCAAAATAGAAGGGATTTAAAAGAAAAAAAAACTAAAAATTAAAAAAACAGGTATTAAATAACACTACTGAAATATTATATATTAGATATATCCAAATATTTGAACTTTTTTTTGTAGTTCAAAGTTGGAAATTAATTTTTTGAATATTTCTGAAAAATCAAATTTTTGAACCTCCAGACTTTTCAGATTTTCTTAAACGTTGTAGTAAGTTTTATAGATTCATATTAAAAAGATTAGAAAAATAGGTGGAACTAAAAAAATGGTACATCATGGACATGTCGATATAGAGATGGAGAAGGAGTTCAGAGAGCTTTGTCAGGCCTGTAGACTTGGTGACTTGGAAAGTGCTGATAAATTGCTGTCTACAGGGGTCAATGTAAGTATTATTTATTATTAATTACTGAGTTGATTTCATACTAACTCAAACCAATTCTCAGCCAAATCAAGTAGATGAGTTCGATTATACTCCATTGTTTCTTGCAAGTCTGTGTGGTCATGAAGAAGTTGTGAAAATGCTGTTACAAAGGGGTGCTGTTTGTGATACTGATAAGTATGAAGGTGCAAGATGTATCTATGGTGCTCTTACTGATAATATTAGAAACTTATTAATTTCATTTGATATTTCAAAAGCAGTAGATATGAATCTTCCATTTGCTTCCCACTTACGTTCCTTAAGAGTTACTGGTCCAACTGCAACAAATTTATTAGCTGAAGATATAATAATACTTGTGATGGATACTGATGATACGATAAGGAAAATTAAAGCACATAGATTTATGTTAAGTGCAAGATCAGAATATTTTAGAGGAAGATTAGCTCGAGATTGGAAAGAAGAACAAGTTGTTGAAGTTAAAGATACTGACTATAAGACTTTTATGATCATTGTTGATTATTTATACCTTGTTTATGATTCAACTAGTTTTGATAGAGCTGATAAAACAAAATTGTTAACATATGCTAAAAAGATTCATCTAGATAAGTTGGTTGAATATATTGAATCTTATATAGAGTTTGATAGTCAAAGAGAACGTGCTAAATTAATGAATGAATTTCAAATGGTACTTTTTGAAAGTGCAAGAGAAGATTTAAAAAGATTTGTCGAAAATGATATCATTGGTAAAAAATTAGTTGTTGAATCTACTTCAAATGAATTTAAATTAAAAGAGAATGATGGAAATGAAGATACTGAAAGTGAGGAAGAAGAAAGTAGTGATGATGAAGATGAGATTGCAGAATTATCTGAAGTTCAAATAGTTTCATTACAAAATTCCATTGGTCAACCAGATATTATATTCTCTGTTGAAATAAAACCTGATGACGAACAACAAACCGATGAACCAGAAAAGACTAAATATGTTTATTATCCTGTTCATAGATCAATTTTGACTCGTGATGAATATTTTAAAGTTATGTTTACATCTCCATTTTTAGAAGCTTTAACTTATAAAACTTTAGAAAATGATGATATAATAGACAGAAAAAAATTAAAATTACCCATAACTCATCTTCCAGTTGAAAGTGTTCGAATTGCAGAAATTATTATTCAATTTCTTTATTATGATACTGCTGATATTCCATATGAATTAGCTATTGAAATATTATTTGCAGGTAATTTACTATTAAATGATAGATTAAAGACAATGGCAGCTGTTACAATAACAACATCAAAGGAGAAACCAAATATGGAGGAAGCTTATATGATTTTAAGAGCTGCTTGGGAAACTAGAATGAATAGACTTGAACAATATATTGCAAATATAATTGCTTTAGATATTGATAAATTTATTATTGATCCTGAATTTGCTGATATTGTTTTAGAAAGTTCTAAAAGAATTCATCTCAGACAAGAAACCGATACTATTGAATTAATCGATGATATTAGATTTTATTTAGCAAAGAAATGGAAACTTGATTTTGAAGGCTTGTTTGAAGGTGAAAAGAATGATATTGTGGAAACTTTACCAGGTTACGAATCCTACCAAGATGATCTGGCAAAAATCGAACAATTACTAGTTGAGTTAGAATTAGAAGCTTAAACATCAACTTATAAAATCATATATACAGTTATACACGTTTATTGATAATACTAACCTTGTATTTTAACCATTAAAATAAGCGTACTCTAAATTGAATTTAGTCACGTGATAATTTTTTTTGGCGTAGTTCTATTTTTTGCCAGTTTTATAATTTAGTCCAAGAAATATCATTCTCACAAGAGCTATTCAACATCACAAAATTAGTTCATATAATGGCTCAAGATTATTCACAGCTCCCTGTGAACCCTCCTGAGTACGAGTCAGATCATGATAATGACAGTCTTGACCTGGAAGCTCAAGATAACCCACATACTGTCTTTGAAGAAATGGATATTGAAGATCCTTTAGCTGAACAAGATAATTTAACACCATTAGCAAGAGCAAGATTTGCAGGTCAGAGGTTTGCTTCTTCTTTCAACTCAAAAGTTGTTTTTCCTGTGCAAAAGATATTGGATCCATTATATGAAGCTTATGCAACTTTTAGTATGAAGATGGATGGTTATATAAGTAAAATTGGTAACCCTTTAATACTGAAAAGATTTGGTTATGTTATATTGATGTCAATAGTTGTATATTTAATAACATCATTAGGGTTATTCCCATCTGATAATTCAAGAACATCCGGTGGCTCATTTAGTAATAGACAATTGTTAGTTGATTATGTTGACTCTCATATTGATTTAAAAACAATGGAAGAAAACCTTGAGTATTTATCATCTTTCCAACATTTAGCAGGAACAGAAGGTGATTTTACATCAGCTAAATATATTGAATCATTTTATCATCAAAAAGGTTTAAAGATTGTTAATTTAGAAACATTGAAAACATATTTAAATTTTCCTGGTGGTTCAAGTTACATTAAATATAATGATACCAATAATGAAGAACAAACAATAAACTTGGGAGAACAATTTAATCCATTAACACTAAGTGGTCAAGTTACTGGTAAATTGGTTTATGCTAATTATGGTATGAAGAGAGACTTTGAAACTTTAAGAAATAGTGGAAAAGTTACTGTTAAAGATTCAATTGTTATAATAAAATATGGTAGGATACCAGCAAGTTTAAAAGTTTTATATGCTGAAGCTTATCAATGCAAAGGTATAATATTTATTTCTGAGTCAGATTCAGAAGAATTAGCGGATTCATATGAAAGAGTTGGTGTTGGTATTCCTGAATTCTATACTGGCGATCCATTAACACCTGGTTGGTCAACTTCACAAATAAACTCAAGAGTTAATGAAAAAGATGCAAGTATGGTCAAGATCCCAACCATTCCATTAACTAGAAACCAAGTAAAACCATTATTAGCTTTATTGAATGATAAAGGTATTAAATTTGATATGGATGGCGATAACACTTTTACTGGTGATGGTGTTACAGTTAATATTGAATTAAACAATGATGTTATAAATAAACCTGATCATGAAATTTGGAACGTTTTAGGTAAGATTGAAGGACAAGAACAAGATGATAAAGCTATTATTATTGGTGCTCAACGTGATTCTCCATGTAATGGTGCTATTTATCCAAATACTGGTACTGTTATTTTACTTTCATTAGTTGAAATTTTTACTAAATTAAGACATAGATATAATTGGACTCCTCTCAGATCAATTTATTTCATTTCATTTGATGCTACTGAATATAATTTTGCGGGTGTCACTGAATTAGTTGAATCTAATGCAAGAAAAATCAAGAAGGAAATAATTGCATATATTGATTTAAATGCTGCTGTTACTGGTGGTGATGAATTAACAGTTTCTTCAAGTCCTTTAATTAAAAAAATATTAAATGATTATGTATTAAATTACAACTTCACAATTAGTGATATTGAAGAGTATAAAAACTATGTTCCATTCATTAATGAAGCTGTTCCTGTTATGGAATTTGGTTATTCTGATAAATCATTTGATAATATTAAATATACTTGTCTTGATACATTTGAAAATTTCCATAAAAATCATATTGATGATGGTTTCCAAAAACATAAACTTTTAACAGAATTAATAACTAAAGTTGCTTTACATTTAGTTGATGATCCATTAATTCCATTAGATATTTTAAACCATGTTACTGGTTTGAATGAAATGTTTAAAGATTTACAAAAATATGCAGAAGATACTGATTCTAGTCATAAATTAAATTTTCAACCTATATTAGAAGGTTTATTATCATTGAAGAAGGTAGGAAAAGAATTCGAAGTTTGGAAAAATACATGGGCTCAAATTATAAGACAAGATGATGGCACTGAACCGTCATTATTAACAGTACATAGATGGAATTTCAACACTAGAAGTAATGAATTCGAGAAGATGTTTTTATATAACACAGGTTTACCAAATGGTCGTCGTTGGTTTAAGAATATGTTATTGGGTCCTCAATTCTGGAAACCTGAAAGTGATTATGGTCATGACGATGATTATCATTATAAATGGTGGTCATTCCCAAGTGTTAGAGATGCTATTTTTATTAACAATTGGGATTTGGCTCAAATTGAAATCAATAGAGTTGGTGAAGTTATCAGTGAAGGTGTTTCAAAGTTTATTCAAGGTTAATGTTATTGCTTTTTTGTTAGAAAAATATGAAAAAATTATGTTGGGAAAATACTTAATTAAATAGATAGTAGTGTTTATGTGCAAAATGAACTGTTGATATTCAAACAGCTCAATTATATATTTATTTTATCTTTACTTGATCCACTTTAGAACCTTGTAGATGAATAGCTGGAACCATCCATTTACCACAACTGCATCTTGAACCTCTCCAACTATAACCACCAACTTTAGCTGAACATTTTGGACAAGCAAATTTACCTTCTAATTCACCACCTTCATCATCATCACTACCTTGTAATTCTTCCTTCATCCAATTCAATGGCTCAACAAAGAAATGACTGCATACTGATGAACCATCTTGAGAACTTATAATTCTTCTTCTACCTGGAACTTTTCTTATAAATTTAGATTGTTTAGAACCTTCAACTGGTGGTTCATGATCAATAAAAGATGTTGATAATGCCAATGATTGTCTACATTTTTTACACCTTAGCTGAGTTAATTCTTCATCATTCTTATTTTTTGATGAGAGAGTAGTATCGTGATAAGTTGAATCATTTGATAAAATTTCTCTTCCTGATGGATCCAATTTAATTGATTGTTCTAATTTCCATTGCTTATACTGTGATGAAGTCTCATCTAATTCACTATCCATACTATAATATAGTTCCAGTTGTTCCAAAAAGTTTGGATTAGGACCAATTTCAGATCTTTGTCTTTTGATAGCATATATAGCTTGCTGAACATTAAAGTTATATTTTTTCATTAGAAAAGATGCTACTATTGTTGGTGATCTTGAAACACCTGCCTGACAATGGATTAAAATTTTAGCCTTATGTGATTTCTTGACTCCTCTTTCAAATGTATTGTTTTCCGATTCATCTGGGAAAAGAATATTGTTCATAAAGGTATTTGTATTATCAAAGTATTGAATTATATTTGAGAATTCATCATCATCAACTGGTATTATTAAACTTTTAATATTTGGATATTTGGCTTCATCAAGCTCAAAATTTTTTAAAACTGAAATAACAGCGGTAAATTCTGATAAATCTTCTAAATCTTGGATAGAACCAATATAAATACCACCTAAAATCCTCGTGACTGTCATTATTTTTCTGTTCTTGAACTTAATTAGATTCTACTTTTTAAATAAATATTTTTCTTCTGAATTTTTTTTTATCTCATCTCATAAAAAAATTATTTCGCGCTATAAACAGTAATTACCCAAATAGGAAATCATAATGTTACTTAAGTTCAATAAACTGTAGAATTTTCTGGTTTTTTGAGCCAAATCTTTTAGAATAAAATTAAAAATAGTTAATTATTGATATTATCTTGACTACATACTCGAAAAAGGGCTAGAAACATACCACTACTTAAACCAATTTTAACACCAAAATCTTTCAAAAAATCACCAAAATTCTAAATTTTAAAAATTTTCTACAAAAAAAAAAGAATACCAAAAACTTGAATTAACACACATTTCAAATAAACATAAATAAATTATTTGTACAGCTGTATTGAACCAACAATCAGACTGAATTGATCTAGTATAAGTGTCAGTCGATCATTATAAATCAAAAAATGTATAGAGGTAGAGGTAATTACAACAACAACAATAGAGGTGGTTTTAATAACTACAATAATAATAACAATAATAATGGAATGCAAATTGAAAACAACAACAATTCATTTGGCTCTTCAAATATAATGAGACCAGGCCAACAGTTTACCAGCATGGTCGACGATAGAGCTAAACAACAACAGGTTCCTGTTGAAATAAGAGGATGGCAAGGTGCTACCATTGGTGAATTAGCATCGTTTTTATCAAGAAAGACAAGAATTGCTGTACTAGATCTACAAGCTGATGGTGAAATTGCAAAAGGTTTTCTAAAGAACAAAAAAGATGCTGATGATCTAGCAAAATGGACAGGCTTAAGATTTGCTGGTAATGCATTAAAATTTGAAGTTAAATCTCAAAATTCTATAGATACAATGTCATTATTAAAAAATTTCTTAAACAGAAGATATAACCCACAAGCAAAATTATTAGACTTAACAAATATTTTAAATGATCCAGAATTACAAGCTTCTGGCTCAATATCTTCAGTATCAACACAAGCAAAGATTTACATGGCACTAATAAAGATAGCATCACAAATAAATTTGGATGTCGAAAGTGTCAATTTTTCACAAAATAATTTAGAATCAGTTACAGCTATTTGTTCATTAGCTCAAAGTTTCCCAAATTTATTAAATCTTTCATTAGCAGATAATAAAATAGTTAGATTAAAATCATTAGAGATATGGAAAAATAAATTCAAGAAGTTAAGAGAATTAATTTGTGTCAATAATCCAATGACTACTGATCCAGCTTATAAAGATGAAATTAGTAAGATTTTCTCAAGATTAGTAGTATTAGATGGCATAATAATTAGAGATGAAAATAAATTGAATTTAATTTATCAATTACCAGTATCCAAAAAGCAATTCTTTTTTGAAGATTCAGATGTTCAAAATTTGTCTACACAATTTATTTCAAACTATTTAAAGTTATGGGATGAAGATAGATCAAAACTGATGACATTATATTTAGCAGAATCTCAATTCAGTTTATCTGCTGATTCTAGTGTTCCATCGAGTTCAGACGCATCACAAATGTCATTTGGATTTTATACCTCAATTTCAAGAAATTTAGAAAGAGTATCAACTGATAGAGCAAGAACTCAAAGATTAGCTAAAGGCCCAGAAGAAATATTAAAGTTATTTAATAATTTACCAAAAACAAAACATTTATTACAAGAAAAGCCTCATTTATACTCTGTCGAAGCATGGAAATTCCAAAATGGTTTAATGATTTCATTACATGGTGAATTTGAAGAAAGTGCTCGCCCAATTGTTGATTCAAGTCAACAACAACGTTCAAAATCGAGAATTATGGGTAGTACAGGCAATAAATTAACAAAGAAATCATTTGATAGATTATTCTTTGTCGTTCCATCACCAAATGGATCAATGATTATTGCATCTGATTTATTATTAGTAAGACCTTTTTCTACAAGTGATGCTTGGATTGAAAATACACCACCAGCTCAACAACAACCATCAACTCCAATCTCAATAAACCAAAATTCACATATACCACCACAATCTGCACCATCAGCGATCAATAGCAATATAATCCCAAATCAAAATCTTCAACAACAACCATTATCAGCTCCAACATCATCTCTTAATGCTAGTCCAAGTGCAATGAACAATATTCCTCCAGAATTAATGAATTTACAACCAATACAACAACAAATGATTTTAAAGATTCATCAAGATACTAAATTAAATTTGAAATTCTCAATGATGTTAGCTGAACAAAGTAATTGGAATTTTGATATGGCTATTCAAGGTTTTAAACAAAGTTCATCACAAGGACAAATTCCTCAAGAAGCATTTCAATAGCTAAAAAACAAAGAAAAAATATAGACAAGAACAGCTACTACTAGTTATTGACTCCAGAAAGAAGAAAGTGTATATAATACTATTATTTAAGTAACCTTTTGAAAAAAACAGTTTAGGAAAGCTTTTTTTTTACAATATTGCATGATCTGTTGATTTTTAAATAAATATATTAAGGAAACTTTTTGATCTCAAAAAAAAAAGATCTCAAGTTTCAAAGATTTTTATTCAAACTTATTATATCAATTTTTTATAAATATTTGTAGACTAAATCAATCAATCAAGTACCATATCCTCATCATCCTCATAATCATCTAAAAATGAATCATCTTGAATATTAGAACCATTAACAGCTCTACTGAATGAAGTACCTGAACGGTTAGATGTATTTGGAGTTATAAATTCAGCATTACTAGTTGAATTCAAGTTATCCCAATGACGTGTATCAACATTACTAGAGTGACGCATACCTTGTGTCCTTATAGTAGCTGAAATAGGTGTTTGAGCGCCAGGGGTTATGGTTTGAACATTTCTAAGATCTTCATTATCAGAATCATTAGTATACTCTTCATTAACCATAAATCCTGCATCATATTGTTGTTCATAATTATCTTGGTTATAAAAACCTGTATCATCTTCTTCATAGCTTTCATCATAATCGTTATTTATTTCATCATTATCAGGGATGTCATCATCCAAATTTTGTTCTGTAGCTTGTGTTTCAACTTGTTGTGATTCTTCTTGAACAGCAATTCCGGTATCTTGTCTTTGTTCTTGATTGCTCATGATGTTACTGTTATTGTAATTGACATTATCTTCATCTTGTTCTTGTTCCTGTTCTTGTCCTTCACCCAACATATTTTCCATAGTTGGTGCACTTTCTTGAAACTGTTCTTCCATTTGTCTCCTCATATCCATTTCTTCATGTAAAGCTTGCATTGTTTTACCAACACCAACAGGTATTAAATAGGAATAACCCATTGTCCTTATAGATCTCAATTCATCTAATAAATTCTCATTATTGTTCATAATAGGAGCAACACCTGGTCTATGAGAAGAGTAGTAACTTAGTGGGGCGGCAGAACTTGTAGGTATTGTATTCTCTAATGTATTCTGCAGGTTCTCATTGTTGTTTGAACGACTCTGGTTATTTTTTGGTTTATTTAGAGGTGTTTCTTTCTCTATCCAAAGACTGTGAGGACATGTAGGTGCTAAAGTAGGCATATACATCTTGACTAATAACTTGTTTAAAGAGTTGAAGCAAAATAAGAAGAAGAAGAAATTAAACAAAATAGATTCTCAAAATAAAATAAATAACAATATTTAATTCCGACCAAAATTATCATGTCACGTGATTTTAACCGGAATTCATTTTTAATTTTCTTATTTTCGTTGGCAAAAAAAAGTTAAAAAGTTTACGTGTTTTCATTCAATTGAAATAAATTTATTTTAGGTGAAGAGATTAGTTGTTTGAACATCTACAATGGATTCAAGATATTCATATGATGAACACTCGCAAACATGGCCAGTGTTTACATTGTCCATGTTGGTCGTTGCATTAGCTCCTTTCACAATTAGTGCTGCAAACAAGGCATTTTCAAAGTCTAATAGTGCTTCAACTGTTGGTGAAATAACGAATTATGAAATAGAACCAAAAGTTCAAAAGTTTAGAAAATCACATAAAAAAAGATCAATTTTTACTAAGAAATTTTGGTTCTTAGTTATTGGTTGGTTATCTGTTCTATACCTTATTTATCATATTAAGACCACTGATGTAGTTGATTCAAACTCTGGTAATTTTGATCCATATGAATTATTAGGTGTTGATTTTGGTACATCTGATAAAGAAATCAAAAGTCATTATAAAAAATTAACAATCAAATACCATCCAGATAAAATTAGAAATAAATCTGAAGAAGAAATGAAAGAAATGGAAGCAAGATTTGTTTTAATTACAAAAGCTTATAAAGCTTTAACTGATGAAGTTACTAAAGAAAATTATGAAAAGTATGGTCATCCAGATGGTCCTCAAACTACAAAACATGGTATTGCCTTACCAAAATTCTTAATTGAAGGTGGTGCTTCTGAATTTGTTTTAGTTGTACTATACATTTTATTAATTGCCATTGTTTTACCATTAATTGTTAAAAATTGGTGGACAAAATCAAAGAGTTATACAAAGAAAGGTATTCATGCTGAAACTGCAGCTTTATTTGTTGAAAAGTTATTAAACCATAAACCATCACATGTTGTTAAATTATCTACAATTTTAAAATGGTTATCAGAATCAAAAGAATATGAAATTATGTTTCCAAATAAATCATCTCAAGAAATTTATTCATTATTTGAAGATCATTTAAACAGAAAGGTTTCAGATGATCAGCTTAAAGTTGTTTCAATTATTCCTGTTTTAATTTCTGGTTTAGTTGATATTTGTGCATCTTTTAGAAATACTGAAATTGCTGAAATGGTTATTAAAACTTTGAAACATTTTATTCAAGCAGTTCCAGAATCACCAAAAGCTCAATTATTACAATTACCTTATGTTGATCCAGAAACTATTGAAAAGAATAAAGTAAAGACTTTAGGTAGATTATTAACTTTGAATAATGATGATATTAAAACTACATTAGGTATAAAAGATGATGTTAAATTACAAAAGGCTATATCAATTGCTTCAAAAATTCCAATTTTAAAATTATTAAAGGCTGAATTTAAAGTTCCAGGTGAATCAGTTGTTACTCCTGCATCAAATGGTTATATTTCAATCAAAGTTGCTGTTAAATCAGCTAAACATCACGGTGAACCAAAGAATATTGATGAAAGTAAATTAAAAGAAGATGAATCATTAGAAGCTTTAAGAAATCCATATAAAGTTGTTCATGATCAACCTGAACTACCAGTTTCATATGCTCCAAATTTCCCAATAGAAAGAACTGGTGCTTATGTAGCATATGTTATTTTACAAAAAGATGGTAAGATTGTTGAAGCACCTGTATTTTTTAAAAAATTAGATTTATCTAACTTAGAGTTAACAGAAGAACAATATAAAGATGGTAATAAGATTCAAGTTGGTACATTTAAAATCCCATTAAGTCAACCTACACCACCACAACCAGGTAAAGTTCAATTCAGAATAGTGATTAAAAACACTGATTATTTTGTTCCAGATTTAGATTTCCCATTGATTATGACAGTAGAGGAACCACCAAAGATTGAAGAAGTTGATTATGATATACCAGTTCC
>JAJMKZ010000329.1:0-50891 GCA_030564005.1 Ruyongia tratensis | reverse complement strand
ATATAATTACATATATATATATATACTTTTCCATTAAAACAATATTTAGTCAATTAGCTTAACTTTGTTTACAATTTTCTTCTAAATCTTTTTCTAAACTTTCTAAATCTTTAGGTTCTAAATCATTTGGTAAATCATCATCGCCAAATTCAAATCCAGGAAGTGGTACACCAGATTTATTAAAATCACCCATCAATTCGGTTGGTGGATTACCTGATTCTTGCATAGATTCTAATTTTTCACTAATAAATTGCCTTGTTTTTGGATCCTCGCTATCATAATTATCATCTTCAAATTTATCAACTATTGCTTTTAATATATTTGATTGATTTGTATATTTTTTCAATTCTTCTTCAGATAATTTATTTTTGTTGCTTTCTAACCACTCTTTATATTTTATATTTAAATCCTTTAAAGGTTCATAAAGTATATCTTTTGATGCTAATTGATCTAATAAATTTGTTAATAAATTAGCGATATCAAAGTTATCATCACCTTCATTTTCCATGCCAATATTTAAATTATTTAATAATCCAGCAAGAAGTTGATCAGAATCATTTATAGATTCATTGGCCTTTACATCATTTTGTTTCATTCTATTCAATGTGGAGTTAATTGTATTTTGAAGATTTTCTGTATCATTATTTGATGATGATGGTGTAGGACTTTTAACATTAGACTTTAAATTCTCAATCAAAGTTTTAAATTGTGTTTTGATCTCTGGGGAATCATCACCTAATTCATTCAATACTTCGTCAAGCTGTTTTTCTAAAGATGCTTTGTTGTTATCAATTTTTTCTTCATTAATTTTTGAATTATGTTCATCCAAATCTTCACCTGGTGTTTTACTTAAAATCTCATCTTGAATATCATCCAAAATATCATCTAAATCATCAAAATCATCTTCATCTGTAGCAGAAGGTTTTGGAGGAGTTGAACTCATTTTAATAAAGCAACTTTGTAATTGCTAGTGTTGGTGTGTAATTGAAGAATAAATTAGACTTCATAGTTTAATGCTATTTTGTATATAAATCAAATAAATATTAATTCAGTCGAGTAGGGTAAAAATCATAGAAATTTTGGAAGACCTAATAGTTGATGAAATAGTTGTTTTATAGACTTGTACTTAAACAAATATCTTTATAATAAATCTCAGAGACCAGCTATTTTCGACTCAGACGTTTTAAAGCGTGTATTAATTACATATTTTTGTATTTTGTCCTGCTGAAGAGCTTTTGGAAAATAACGATTAACATAAAAATTATAAATCTATATTGCTTCTAACCTTTAATTTGTATAACATTGGTGCTGAAAACTGTTATATATTAACATCAATATATCAAAAGATTTATCACTATAAATTCTTATAAAAATGTCTAGAGTAAACGGTTTCAACTTTTCTATGTTTGTTCTAACTGTGTTTGCTGGTGTTTATGGAGGTAGGTACTCTAATATGACTTTCCAACTTTCAGATTAAATACTAACAATACTTCATTATAACTAGGTACAAGGTTTTTTGAACCATTAATTATGTAAGTATAAGATCAAGTACATTATCATTTTTCATTTTTCATTTGAATATCAAATTAATAACTAACATTCATTTAATTTTAGTGATCAATTAAGAAAAGATGGTAATTTAAGAACTGATATAGAAATTCCAAATTATGATGAAAATGGTAATCTTGTTTTACCAGATGTTAAACTTCCAGATTCCATTGCTAATGAACTTCAGACAGATAACCAAGTATTGGCTGAACAAAGACTTAGTGAAAAGAAATTTAATGAAATACAGAAGAAATAGAGAACAAAGGACAAAAACCAAATTATTTCAGAGTTCACATTCTTTTCTATGAATATTTTCTAAATTAAACATGCATATATTGTAATAAATTATCAAATACATATTTACACATTACAAAACTAATCTTAATACTACTTTCATCTAATTCATCTAATATTTTCGTAGAGCATATCCTATTTCAGCAATTTCCAAAATAGGAAATCAATCAAAAAAAAAGAAAAATTTTAAAATAATTTTTTTGCTTCACTTCATTCGGTGCTCATCACTAAGTAATATTATTACAACTTTAAGAATGGGTAAATCAAAAAGGAAGAGTAGAGCCTCTAGATTCAGAAATAACCCTATTTCTGATCAATCAAAATTGAACAAATCATCTACAGAGAAAGATGAACGTTTCAGAGAAGAGAAAATATTGCCTTTAATTGCCAAATTAAAATCAAATATTCCAAATGATAAATCAATGTCACTAGGTACAATTACTTTAATGTGTGAAGAACCAAAGTATAGAAGAATGTTATTAAGAGAAAAATTACTCCATATTGTTCTAGAAAGTTGCATTAATGATCTAAATACTGAAATTGTTGTTGAATCATTTGGTCTTTTAAGAAATTTATCAATTGAGGAAGGTTATGATGTTGCAATCTATCTATGGAGACAAGGTATTTGGGATCAAATTCAAAATCATTTAGAAAAAGCTGATATATCTATTAATTCTTTAATTGAAAATACATCAAATGAACAAATAAATAGTAATACAAAACGATTATTATTTGATTACATTGAAAATTTAATCTCTTTAATTGTTAGTCTTGCACAAAATTCAGATATAATACTAGATTCAATTATGCAAAACAAAATAAACCCTCTATTAAGATTTATGAAGAAAGTCATGGATTATTCTTTAGCAGTCGATGGTAGATTAAAAGTTTCTATAACTTTATTCAATTCAATCTTAGATTTCTTTTATAGTTTTAGTTCTGAATCAATTGATTTTGTTGAACAAGTTTTATTGGATAAATCAGAAACAAAATTCCAATTCATCGATGTGATTTATCCATATATCAATTCTAATAATCATCAAATTACAAATAGATTAACAAAAGTTTATTCAGAAGGTATTAGATTACAAATTCTTGAAATTATGAATATATCCTTTACTGAATTTAATAATTCTAAGGTCAATATTCTTAACAATATTATAAACACTATTAAAGACGTTAATATTGATGAAGATTTGAAAGTTTTGGCTACTGTTCTTGATAATGCAAATTCTGAAAATGTTATTAATGTTAAAGAAGATAATAGAAAAAAATTTGAATCAAAAACTAACCTTCAATCTATTGAACTATCTATTGAATTAATTTCAGCCATAATTGAATTAATGGATATTTCAGAAAATGAAGAAAAATCACAAAACATAAACGAGCAGCAAGAAAGCTTAGCTTTAAATATTTTACCAGAAATCTTATTACACCTATTAAAATATGAAGAATTTAAATCAAGATGCTTAATCGCTCTTAACAATTTATCTTGGTTCATTCTAACTATTTTTAATTCAACTGATAATAACCAAAAGAAAGAACAATTATTCAATAAATGGAAATTAATTGGTGTTGATCAATTTTGGCCATTGGTTGTTAATAAATTAAACACTGAAATTGAATTGGAAGATAAAATGCATGAATTTGGAATAATGTGGGCTTTGATTTCTATGTATGATGAAATCTCATTAGGTGATTCCCAAGTAGCAGAATCTATAATTAATGAATTTAACAATACTCTTAGAGATGAAACTATAATAGATGAGCAACTAAAAGAGCAATATTTAATTAGAATTATTGGATTTTTGACAACTTTATCAAAAAGACAAAATGCCATAGAAGTAAATTTCAAAGTATCAAAATTCTTGTTTAAAGATATTTTAGAAACAGGTTTAAATAATAATAAGAATAATATTAATAATATTAATAATAATAATAAATTATCACCTAAGATCACTATTGAGATTCTGGAAATGATCTTTGAAGTATTTGGTGATTGTGAATTTGATTATGATGAACCAGTATTTGTTCAATCTAAATATTTGGATTTACTACAAAGTTTACTACCAAAGATCAAACAAAATCTTAAATCAGTGGATAAAAACAATGATGTTGAATTGAAATTAAGAGCAGATTCCGTTTATAATACTTTGATTAGATTCATTGATTATAAAAAGAAGGAATTAAAGGATAAAAACATATAAATCATTTATATATAGATAGATTGTGAATAAGTGGTGATATGATTTGTCAAGACGTTAAATTCAATAGCTAGTATTAGATGATAATAATAAAAGAACAGCATCAAACCAAAAAGTTTTATTTCCGTAGTTTCAAAGCATAGTTATAATATTTAATAAATTAGAACCTGACTAGTAAAATAAAAGAGTCTTTAAAGAAATGAAAATATATAACTAAATTTGATAACCTTATAAGCACAAGAGAAATAAATACTATACCAGCTTGATAGTGAAAATTAACAATGTTCTCTAAAAAAAAAAACAGAAAAACCGACATTATTTGATCAATACCCTAACAAAACGTTAGCAATATATAAGACTTAATTATTTAGCGTATTTTCTAGCTTGTTCTGAAACCTTTTTCTCATATAATGGTCTATCTTTGCCAAAAGCTCTCCAAGCAGGTTCTTGTGCAGGTGAATCTGGATTTGGACTATCTAATAGCTCTTGAATACCAAGAACAATTTGTCTTAAATTTATAGCTGGTCTCCAATCTTGATCTTCATTCAAAATACTTAAACAGATGGTACCTGAAGGATAAACATTTGGATGATAAAAACCAGCAGGAAATTTAACTTTTGGTGGTTTTGATGGATATTCATCAGGAAAACTTAGCGTTATTGGATAAATTGCACCTGACCATAAAGTGTTATCTTTACCAGGAATACCAGCTACCCAGTTCTTCAAATCTAAAGAACCATCAGCTGCTTTAATAGGTTTAGCGTAAAAGCCAAAAGGATGTTCTTTTCTCCATTGTTTTCTATTAAATAGCGTGTATGCTAACGAGTTAGTAAATCATAAAATTTTGTAGTGATCATATATATATATACAAAAACAACATACCTTTCTTCTTGTAAACGAGTCTGTAGTAAGTTGGACATGATATAGATTCGATATCTAAACTCAACGATCTTTATTCCTTAAAGATATATAAGAATAAGAATTGATTATAAAGTTGTAGTCTTTTGTTTTCTTTTCTAGTATTTTCAAATTTTTTTTTTTTTTTTTTTTTTTTTTTTTTTTTTTTTTTTTTTTTTTTTTTTTTTTTTTTTTTTTTTTTTTTTTTTTTTTTTTTTTTTTTTTTTTTTTTTTTTTTTTTTGCCAATTTCTAAAATTTCTAACTATCTTAATTGTTGAATAATCGTTGAAGTGAAAGATTTAAAGTAATTGTATTTCAACTTTGTGTGAATATTTCTACAAACAAAAGCTCTATTCAATGCCACGTCTAATAAATATTCGCTATTTCTCAACTTCAAAATTACTTGAAACAGCTTCAACAAAAACAAAGAAAGTCCTAATACCACAATTAACTGTTCCAATTGGTGTTGATGCAGCCCCTAAAGATACAGATTATACAGGTAGAAACAATGATGATAGATCTTTATGGCAAAAGTTCAAAGATTTTAATGATAAAGAACATATAGCTGAGGAAAGGAAGAAATTAACAAAAGAATTTCAAGTCTCTGGTCTTCATGATTTACATGCCTTCACATCAAGAAAAGGTAAGATGTTTTATTCACCTCCTTCATATTGGAAATCTGATAGAGCTAAATACATGCCTAATATTTATGGAGAAGACTTGACTAGTTCTGAGAAAAGGGGGATCTCATCCCAATTAAAGGGTAAATTATCAGTTTTAAGAATGTATTCCTCACAAGAAGGTTCAAAATTATCAGAAAGTTACTTTCAATATGATTCTAATTCTACACAAGTAAATCTATTAAAAAGTGAGAATTATAAGCTTTTCAAGGAATTTTTTCCAAATTGTGAACTTTATGATATAAATGTTATTGAAAATAAATTAAAAGGTGTATTTTTAAGATTATCAAAATCAAACATTAAAAAAACTGTCAACCCAGAAAGATTCACCAAATATATAATTACAGAAAAGGCAAATTTGCCACTTGAAGTTAGAGAACAAATGAAGTTTATAAACGATTTTACAGGTTTTGTATATATTGTTGATCCAGAATTAAAAATCAGATGGATTTCATCCGGTACTGCTTCAAATGAAGAAAGAGCTTTATTCTTTAGAGCATTGAGAGCTTTAGAAAAAGAAGTTCAAGAGAATAATGGTTCAGAAAAGTTATCATAAGTGAACTAAATTATAGAGTAGATTATTTAGAATCTTTTTATATTAAAAGATGATTTGTAAATATGAAAGATAAAACATATAATTCCTTAATTAATATAAATAATAATTAAAATGATTATAATAAAATAAGCAACGACAATAGTAATAATAGATAATAAAAAGTACTTAATAGTTACTAAAATAATAAAAAGAAAGTAGAAAAAGCTTGATACTGAAGAAATCTAATGATATCAAGCAAAGATTGGTATATAACTTAATCGGGAGTTGAATGAAATAATATATAAATTTGTTTTTTTTTGTTTTTGTTTTTGTCTGTTTGTTTTCTTTTCTTTGGAGCTTTTATTATTTCTGGTATAATAAAATATGTTATGCATTTGTTCTTAGTACCATTATTTGGGTATATCAATTTAAAAGTCAAAGCATAGAATAAGAAAATAGTTTTTAGAATAATAAACCAAAAACAGCAGCAGCCATCAAAGCACCATATGGAGCTTGTAAATTCAAAGCTTCACCACTTGAAGCACTTGATAAAACTTCTGCTGTAGATGATGATTGAGTCAATGAAGTTGATGATGGTGTTGAGGTTGAGGTTGTTGTTGATGAAGTTGATGATGTGGAGGTTTTTGATGATGATGATGTCTTTGAGGAAGATGATAATAATGAAGATGAAGATGATGAAAGTAATGAAGAGGATGATAAAGAAGATGATGACAATGAGGATGAAGATGATGAGGATGATAAAGAAGATGAGGAGAATGATGACGATGATGAGGAGGTTAATGATGACGATGAAGATGATGAGGATGAGAATGAGAATGAGGATGGGGAAGCTGAACTTGAAGAGCTTGAGCTAGTTGAGCTAGAAGATGAGCTGGTTTCATCTTCAGTAGATGAAGAGACAGTTGATGATGAAGTAGATGTGGAAGATGATGATGAAGTTGTAGATGATGATGATGAAGTTGTTGTTGGTGATGATGAAGTAGATGAAGAGGTTGAACTTGATGAGGATTTTGAAGTAGATGAAGAGGTTGAACTTGATGAGGATTTTGAAGTTGAACTTGAAGTTGAACTTGAAGTTGAACTTGAAGTTGATGTTGATGTTGAGGATTTAGAAGAGGAAGAGCTCTTTGAAGAAGATGATGAAGATGATGAACTACCAATAGAATAACCAAGATTTGAGCATGAGTCTTCAAAACTTGAATAAGCAGTGTCAGCATTATCATTTGGGCAGGTAGATGACAAACAGGACTTCATGGCATCAGCTTCGCTTGAACAGAAGCATTCTAAATTGCTTAATGAAGAACAATCAGAGTTTTTGGAAACACTGGCTGCACAAGCTAATAAACAAGCAGGAGGAGTAGCTAAAGCATACTTTGAGAAAAAAGCAAGGGCAAGGACAGTAATGAATGGCTTTTGCATGGTGAAATGTAAGAAATATACTAGCTAACGATATATTGTAGAACTTTGCAATTCAGAAACTAAATGGTTCTTTAAAAAAAAAGAAAAATAAAGTAAACAAGTAAAAGAATCTGGTTGTTGTTTATGTTTTTTTTCAAAATTTTCGAAAAAAATCAAAACAAAAAAAAAAAACTTAAAAATAGAAACATCCAAACATCTCGCTACAAGATTTAATTTATTAGTTTTACATTAAATAACAATAAAAAAAACATCAAAGTATATATCAATCAGTATGCCTTTCTAGTAGAATGTTATTTTTGGTTTTGGTTTTGGTTTTGGTTTTGGTTTTCACGACCATATATCACTTCATAACTGTCAAAAGGTCTATGTAAAATAAGTTTTGATCCTGAAATAAATGCAGCAATACCATGATGATTTATAGATCCACATGATAAATCTCTTGAAGGTAACAATAGCTTGAACTCGAAACATTGATGTGATTTTAAATCTAAATCATAAAAACATGATCTTTCATATCCAATTGTAGAGATATAAGGTTTGTTCTTACAAGTAATATATTTACTTTGTAATGAATTATCATTATTTACATCAATATTCCAACCAGATAATTGTGATTTTGCAATAGGATCAGTGTAGCAAGTACCATTTACTAAGCTTGTAGGATCATATTCTTTTAATTTGCCATCTGGGAAAATCACTATCAATTTACCATTATTAATAATAACATCAACAATCTTATTAGATGAATTATCAGTACATAATTTGGTTGTTAATGCTTCAGGATATATTGTGTATAACCATTCTCTCTTTCTCCAATCCAATATTTTGATGGTAATACCATCTTCTACAACAATAACTTTATCACAATCTTGATCAATCCAAAATTTAACGAGAGTAGGAATTCCATCAGTTTCAAACATAGTTATATTACCATCTTCCAAAACAGAAATTGAATGATCATCTGAACCTGTTACTATTGAACCACTTTCAGAAATGTCTATAGAATTAATAAAATCAGAATGTTTAATCTTATTGTTAATTGTATTAAGTTCAAAGTTAAAATTGTCAATATGGTTCAAAACAGTAACAGTATTATCATCATGAGCTGCAACAATGTATTTACTTGTAAATTTTAATAAAGTGATATTAGATTTAAGTGAAATTTCGTTTGATTGAAAAATCCATTCTTGTTGGAAAGAACTTGGTAAATTGTTCGATATTGGTGAATTTTTTGGAATTGGTGTTAAAACAACTAATGTATCTCCATTTGAAAGTGCTAATAAATTTCCATTCCAATCCATACATCCTACTATATATGGAAGATCATAACTTATTAAATAGTTAATATAAATGTTAGTTGAATTATATCCTCATATTACTAGTAATAATAATAAACAGATTTTTTTAAACATACGATAATGAATATGCTTCTCCATCAACTCTGTAATTCTCATCCAGAATATCAGGTATTAATAGAACAGGTCTTTCTAACTCTTCGTTGGAAGTATTTTGATTCATTTGGAATGTACTTAAACTATTGAAATAATTAATTGAAAAGAAAAGAAATATATGTAAAAAAAAAAAAAAAAAAAAAAAAAAAAAAAAAAAAAAAAAAAAAAAAAAAAAAAAAAAAAAAAAAAAAAAAAAAAAAAAAATAAATAAAAAAAAAACTCAGCAACAAAAAGGACAAAATCAACAAAAAGAACAAAATCAACATAAAGAATACAATCAAATAACACTAAGAAGTCTTTTTACACATATATAACAGGTTCAACTATTATGAGTCCACAGCTAGATCAGATTGGTCTTTTGATGAGTCAATTGAATATTTCTGATAATCAGTGTATAAATCCAGACTCACGATCTAAGGTTATCAGCCATTCGAATGATGATGCAGTTGCAGAAGAGACTATAAAAGAAAACTTCCTTAATCCATCAAACAAACTACCATGGGATTTGTTGGATTTGATTCAATCGGTTCCAGAGAAGAATACAGATAATATCTTTGATTTAATGTTGAAATTACCAGGAACAATTTCAAGATCTAAATACAGAATGAAGAGAAAAGGTATTGATGGTAAAGTCATAAATTATCTTGAAGAGATTAATATATCTGATTTAAACCAAGCTAATGCTTCAACATCTTTATCCTTAAATAGAAAATTTGGTGATAAATCAAATAATTTTAATGGTGCTACTTTACAATTACCATTTCAACCTGGTGGAATTCAGATATCAGCAAATCAAGTTAAGGAAAATAGTATATTACTTCATAGAGATAGTAATGGTTTATTTGATTTGGCACAAGGTCTCTCAAGAGGTTTAAAGATTTCTGAAATAAATTCACATCAAAATACATCAGATTTTGTAAACTTAGATGATGAAACAAAAGAGTTAGAAGATGTTGATAACAATGAAGAAGACCAAATTATTGAAAATATTACTGGATATGATATCAAACACCATAAATTATCATCACCACAAGGTCATCATCAATTTGAAATGGAAATCGATGAACTTCTACCAATGGATATAAATTTTGCAAGAGTACATGTTTCAAATGATTCAGTTATTCCACTTCAAAAAGACTGGGCTCACGTGGTAGATCTTGACCATAAAATAGAAAATTTTAATGAACTTGTACCTAATATGGCTAGAGAATGGCCTTTCCAATTAGATACTTTTCAACAAGAAGCTGTTTATCACCTTGAACAAGGTGACTCTGTTTTTGTCGCTGCACATACATCAGCAGGTAAGACAGTTGTTGCGGAATATGCAATCGCAATGGCTAATAGAAATATGACTAAAGCAATTTATACTTCACCAATTAAAGCTTTGTCTAATCAAAAATTTAGAGATTTTAAGGAAGATTTTAAAGAAATTGATGTTGGGTTAATTACTGGTGATGTACAGATCAATCCAGAAGCTAATTGTTTGATTATGACTACTGAAATTTTGAGATCAATGTTATATAGAGGTGCAGATCTAATTAGAGATGTTGAATTTGTTATATTTGATGAAGTTCATTATGTTAATGATATTGATAGGGGTGTTGTTTGGGAAGAAGTTATTATAATGTTACCTGATAATATCAAATTTATATTATTGTCTGCTACAGTTCCTAATACCTTTGAATTTGCCAATTGGATTGGTAGAACAAAACATAAAGATATATATGTCATATCAACTCCAAAAAGACCTGTTCCTCTTGAAATAAATATTTGGGCAAAACAAAAACTTTTCAAAGTGATTGATGCTGAAAAAAGGTTCCTTGATAAAAACTTTGCAGATCATACTTTAGCAATAAATCCTAAAGTTAACAATAACTCGCCTTCTCTAAATAGAGATGGTGGTCGTGGTGGATCCAGTGGTAATAGTGGTCGTGGTGGTTTTAAAAACAATTTTCGTGGTAGAGGTGGTGGATCAAACAATGGTAATAGTTATGATAGATTCAAAATCAGCCGTCCAGGTAAAAACACATGGATAGAATTAGTTCAATATCTCAACTCCAACAATCTATTACCTGCTGTTGTCTTTGTCTTTTCTAAAATGAGATGTGAAGAATATGCCAATACTCTAAATGGTATTGATTTTTGTAATGCTAGAGAGAAATCACAAATTCATATGTTTATTGACAAAGCTGTTTCTAGATTAAAGAAAGAGGATCGTGAATTACCACAAATAATTGCTATCAGAGACCTTTTAAGTCGTGGTATAGCTGTTCATCATGGTGGTCTATTGCCTATAGTTAAAGAAGTTATTGAAATCTTATTTGCAAAAACTTTGGTAAAGGTATTGTTTGCTACAGAAACATTTGCAATGGGTCTAAATCTACCAACAAGAACTGTTGTCTTCAGCGAATTAAGAAAACATGATGGCTCAAGCTTTAGAAATTTGCTACCAGGTGAATTCACTCAAATGGCTGGTAGAGCTGGTCGTAGAGGTTTGGATAAAACTGGTACAGTTATTGTTATGGCATATACTGAGCCGTTAAAAACATTTGATTTCAAAGAAGTAACAATGGGTACACCTACTAAACTTGTTTCTAAGTTTAGATTAACTTATAACATGATTTTGAATTTATTGAGAATAGAAGCCCTAAGAGTTGAAGAAATGATAAAACGATCATTTGGTGAAAATGCCTCTCAAACTTTATTACCAGAGCATACAAAGAAAGTTAAGGAGTTGGAGATCAAGCTAGATTCTTTACCACCTGTTGAACCTTCTTCTGAATTATCAGATATAAATGAAGTGTTTAAAATGGTTCAAAAGTATCAAGAACTAAATAAGTTGATTGTTTCCGAAATGATTAAAAATCCAATTTTAAACAGAAAGCTAAAAGCTTGTCGATTAATTCAATTTAGAGACAAATTAGGTATCTTAAGACCAGGTATTATTGTGAAAGAATCAAGACTAAATAATATCCCCTCATTTCATGTCTTGACATTTTCAATGGGACCTGCAGCAGAAACACAAATCATTACTGGTCTTCCAAGAATTCCAGAAATTGCAGGTTATAATAAAAGATTTTTTGATAGAATTGTTTACAGTGGTAATATTAAGATTGAAGAAATTGTTTATACTAGCATTGAACAAGTTTTAAGAACTGTTATTGATGTATCAATTAATAAGATACTGTCCAATGATCAAGAAGAGATTAGCTCATTCGTATCACAAATTGAAGAAGCACTCAAATATCAAGTTAAATGGAAAGAACTTACTTTAAAACATTTGACATTAGAACTTAAAGGATATTTGGATGAAAAATCCAAATTGATTAAAGAAATATCATCTGCAACATCAATATACTCTAACAATTTCAAAACAGAATTTTCAAAATTATATAAAAGAAATGAAATTGAATCAAAGATTATTTCTCTAAAGTCATTGATGACAGATGAAAATTTAGATTTATTACCAGATTATGAACAGAGATTAGAAGTATTGAAGGAATTAGAATTTGTTGATGCTTCATTAAATGTTGCTTTGAAAGGTAGAGTAGCATGTGAAATTAACACTGGTTGGGAACTGGTTATTACTGAATTAGTTTTAGATAACTTTTTGGGTGACTTTGAACCAGAAGAAATTGTTGCATTATTATCTGTATTTGTATATGAAGGCTCATCCAAAAATGTTGAGGAAGAGATGGTAATAACATCAAGATTAGAAAGAGGTAAGAACAAAATTATCGAAATTTTTGAAAGAACACTACAAGTCTTTAATAAAAATCAAGTACAGCTCACAAAAGAAGAAGAAGAATTTTTACAAAGAAAAAGATTTGCTTTACTCAATGTTGTTTATGAATGGGCTAGAGGTATGAGTTTTAAAGAAATTATGGAATTAAGTTGTGAAGCTGAAGGTACAATTGTTAGAGTAATCACAAGATTAGATGAAATATGTAGAGAAGTCAAATCATGTGCATTGATTATTGGTGATTCTGCATTACATTTAAAGATGACTACTGCTCAAGAAAAAATAAAGAGAGACATTGTATTCTGTGCAAGTTTGTACTTATGATTAATTTATTTGACTATACTTTATAAATATTGAAATGTATTGAATTTTTTCTGTAATTTTGGGTCAATATAACCTGACCTGTGTTCTTGTATGTTTTCGTTAAATTCTTCATATTTTAAAGAACTTCTCTTGATTAGCTCTGGATCATTATCATTCAATATTAACATTTTGGGTATTATCTTGGTATTGATAAATTTTGAAGCCTTCTCCTCACTATAATCTAATAAAATTGCTCCAATTAGTAGAAATAATGAATCTCGTGATATATCTATTTGCTTTAAAGATTTATATGATGGTGATAGATATTTTTGATTGATATTTTCACTTGTATAAAAAGTAGAAATCATAAGAGGACTTAAGAGAGTGTTGTATAAATGATGGGCTTTTATCTGAGAAAAATGATCTGTAAAGACATTATCATCAAAACAATGTTTTGATACTTCTAGATTATATAACTTTTCACCCAATATTTTTATACTTGAAGACTCTATTATTTGGTCTTTTGATCTATTTATAATTATATTAGATAAAGGAAACATGATAGTTGTAAATGTATCATTTTTAAGGGCATATTCAGGTCCTAGATATTGTACTAACGATGTAAACTTTTCTTTGATATTTGGTTTTTTCTCTAAGTTAAAATCTAGAATAGCATAGATATCAGACAATGAGTTGGTATTTGACAAAGCTTGACCTATTCGTTGTGGCCTTTCTTCAAATGGTTTAATAACATATAATGAAGATGCATATGAGTGATAAAGCCTGTTTTTGAAATGATTTACCACCAGTGAAGATATTGTAATGTTATTATTGGTCCTTTTTAGTGATAACATTGTTGTGACTATGTATTTTTATGATATGAATATAGTCAATAATCAATACTAAATAGTGATGTCTGTTTTTTTTTAAATAAATAAAAAAAAAAAAAAAAAAAAAAAAAAAAAAAAAAAAAAAAAAAAAAAAAAAGAGAATAAAAAAATTTAAAAACCTCATCTCTCTATCTTTTAACTGCTAAAAGACTTTATAATTCAAGAAGTTTATCCAATGGCTCCTAAATCGTCTTCTGGTCTCTCCGGTACTCCAAAGGGCACACCAAAGAAGACCTCTTCTCCTGACCAAGGCTCAGCTCTTGCCAAACCGACCAAAACAAAGGTTCCAAGAAGCTTCATAGCAAGACCATCACCAGTATTTAACAATAAGTCAATTTCAAAAGTTTTTATCCATCCCACTATATTAAAGGCTATTGAGATTGATTCAGGATCATTTGTTCATATCACAAAGGAAGGTGAATCAGGTGTCTTAGCAACCATCTCAGCAGGTGATCAAGGATGCGCTACCAATATTATTCAACTTTCAAATACATTGAGATCTATTGGTGGAATAGTATTGGGTGACCGTTTAGAAATTAGTAAAGTTTCATTCATTCCACCTTATGCTACAAACATTGTTATAGGAACAGAATCAGGTAATATTATTCCAAAGAGAGCAACAAAATCAATTGAAAAATTATTTGATGAAGTAGGAATTATTATGCCAGGCATGAGATTCACAAATATTTCAATCCCAGGTTCAACAGATCAAGATGAAAAAACTCTTGAAACACTTATAATAGTTGAAACTGATGTTTTACCAGATATTGAAAGTTTAAAGATATCATCAATAACTGAGGAATCAAATGATGATTCTATAAATCAAAAATTTATTTCACCTCCATCTTTATTCAAAAGAGGTAGCACTTCTTTACAATTTACTGATGAAACTGAACCTAATAGAAAATATTCTATTCCTAAGAAAACAACATATGAGTCAGTTGGGGGTTTAAATGAAGAAGTTAAAATTCTAAAAAATACAATTGAATTACCATTACATCAGCCTACCTTGTTTTCTCAATTTGGAGTAACCCCACCAAGAGGTATACTATTACATGGTCCTCCAGGAACAGGTAAAACAATGTTATTAAGAGCAGTAGCATGTGAAACAAATGCTCACGTTCTAACAATAAATGGACCTTCTATTGTTTCTAAATATTTAGGTGAAACAGAATCTGCTTTGAGAGACATATTTACAGAAGCCAAAAAGTATCAACCATCAATTATATTTATTGATGAAATTGATTCGTTAGCGCCAAATCGTTCTAGTGATGATTCTGGAGAAGTAGAAAGTAGGGTTGTTGCTACTTTATTGACATTGATGGATGGTGTTGGTGATAGTGGTAAACTAGTTGTTGTAGCAGCTACAAATAGACCAAATTCAATTGATTCAGCATTAAGAAGACCAGGAAGATTTGATCAAGAAGTTGAAATTGGTATTCCTGATGTTAAAGCAAGATATGAAATATTAAAACTACAATTTGATAAAATGAAACGTCATACATTAACTGATGAAAACATTCTTAATATTGCATCAAGAACACATGGTTATGTTGGTGCTGATCTAATAGCATTATGTAGGGAATGTGTAATGAAGGCAATTCAAAGAGGATTACAAGATAAAATTTTAGAAACAGACTTGAAAGTTAATAATATAGATATTGAATTGGCACTTCCAGAGATACGACCAAGTGCCATGAGGGAAATATTTTTGGAAATGCCAAAAGTATATTGGAAAGATATTGGAGGACAAGATGAATTAAAGCTTAAATTAAAAGAAATGGTTCAATTACCGCTTGAAGCAGCTGAAACTTTTAAAAGATTGGGTGTTTCTGCTCCAAAAGGTGTTTTATTATATGGTCCACCAGGTTGCTCAAAAACTTTAACTGCAAAGGCATTGGCTACCGAATCTGGTGTCAACTTTTTAGCTGTAAAGGGACCTGAAATATTCAATAAATATGTTGGTGAATCTGAAAGAGCTATCAGAGAGATATTTAGAAAAGCAAGAGCTGCTGCGCCTAGTATAATATTTTTCGATGAAATTGATGCTTTATCACCCAGTAGAGAAGATGGTGGTGCATCTACTTCAGCAGCTAGTCATGTTTTGACTTCGTTATTGAATGAAATTGATGGTGTTGAAGAATTAAAAGGTGTTGTAATAGTAGCAGCAACTAATAGACCAGATGAAATTGATCCTGCCTTATTAAGGCCAGGAAGATTAGATCGTCATATTTATGTTGCTCCACCAGATCAAGAAGCTAGATTGCAAATTCTTATTAACTCAACCTCCAAAATGGCAATTAATCAAACTGAAATTGATTTAGTTGATTTATCACACAAAACAGATGGTTGTTCAGGTGCAGAAGTTGTATTATTATGTCAAGAAGCAGGTCTTGCAGCTGTTATGGAAAATAGAGATGCAATTACAGTTGAAAAGAGACACTTTGAAAAGGCATTAAGTGGTATTAGTAGAGGTATAACAGCAGATATGATTGCATACTATCAAGAATTTGCTGATAGATCAGGTATAAGTGAATGATCATATTTGTATATATAAGTAAAAATAAATCAATCTTGATATTCCATTATTGTTTTCGGTTTAATGTATTTAAGTAAGAAAATTAACTAGTATTACTTGTTAAAATATTCAATTATCAAAAAGCACTGAAAATTTCTGTACAAAGTTCTAATTTAATTAAAAATATCAATCATAAAGTAAGAATATATTCATTCATCATATTTCATTTAAATACTAAATGATTTTAAGTTTATTTTTTTAATTTTTTGATTGTGACTTTTTGTTTTCATTTTTATTCTTCTTCGGAGCTTTCTGAACTAATATCATCATCAGAATCATCATCATTTAAACGTGATTGACTTCCATTGGTATTAAAGGATCCACCATCTAACATTTCCAATTTCTTCTTAATTGTCTCTATTTGTTTAGACTGTTCAGCTTCTGATAAATTCTTTGATCTTTTTTTCTTTGATGATACTGGTCTACTATTATTATTTAAACTAGTACCACTATTAGATTTTGAATTTGAAGATAGTTTCTTTCTAACAACTAATTGATAAAGTTTTAATAAAGTTGAATTATCTAATTGATCCATATCTAATTCAATTTCATCCCCATTTTGACTATTCAGATTTGTACTTTCACTGATAATTGATAAGACTTGATTTAATTTCTTTTCATTCAGCTCATTAATTTTTTCACTTAATTCTTTCTTCATATCATAAGTAATAACGATTGCATTAGCATCAGTTGGTCTTCTTCTTCTTTTAGTCTTTTTCTTCTTTCTTGATGTTAAACCTCTTTCTTTTCTAATTCTTTCCACTTCATCCTTTTTTAATTTAATTAATTCTTGTTTCATTCTCTCCAATTGTCCTTCTAAAAATTGAATAGCAGGATTCGTTATCATAGATTCATCAATTTCTTCTTCAGATTCTACTGATTCATAACCTTCTTCTTCAACTTCACTAACAACAGGAGGTGTTGGGGGTGCAATTGGTCTATCAGCCCATTTTTTTTCAAAAATTGCTTCTAATCTATGACCCATCATATTAACAGCAGTACCTTCTGGATTAAAAATAAAACAATTTTTAAAAACTAATTTAACATCATATTCAAATTCATCACCATTTTCATATTGATTATTATTTAATTTATTTTGAATAGTTGATAAATCCATTGGTTCTTTAACGTAATCAAAATAAGTTGGACAGTTTAGAGCAACAGGATCAACAGGTTCCATAAAAGGATAATTAAAAGTTTCATTTTTTTTAGCAGTTAATTCTTTTAAAACTTGTTGACAAAATCTTAATTCAGGAACAAATTTTTTCTTTCTTGGTCTAATATCATAAGGCATATCTTTTGGTTTTGGTGGATGAATTTCTCTTTTTGGTCTGCTATTAATTAAAGAAGAATCCATTGAATTTAAAGTAAGATCAAGTTCAGAAGGAGTTGAACTTTGTTTTCTTTTTGAACCATTATTTATACTATTATTTGAATTATTTATATTGGTATTATTATTATTGTTGTTGTTGTTGTTACTACTATTATTATTATTATTATTATTACTATTATTATTATTGTTATTATTATTATTATTACTTGTTGGTAGATCTTTTGGAGGTAAATTTAACATATGTTTTTCAAAACTTGCTTGAATATTTCTAGCCATTTGAGCAATTCCAGAGTCTGCACCATTAAATTTAATACAATTATTTACTATTAAGTTAAAATCATCTATAAAAGTTTCAATTTCTGAATAAGCATTAACATTTAATTTTTTTTCAATTGTTGATAAATCCATTGGTCTTGGAATAAAATTATAATATAGAGGGATTTTTAATTTAACTGTATCAACAGGTTGTAAAAATGGATTAGCATCCTTCATTCTTTTTATAATTTTTATTACTTTAGTAGCATATTGAGCTTGATGTTTTGGAATTGGAATTTCTGGTAAATTATTCATATCGGGTTCAGAAGGAGGTTTTGGAGCAGGTACCATTTGTTCAATTGATAATAGTTTAACTTCTTCTTTATTATTGTCTTCAACTTTTGAGTTAATTGTTGTTGTTGATGTTGTTGTTGTCGTATTTATAGGTTCATGTTTTTGTTCTTGGTTTAGATTTGTATTTGGAGTTTCAGTAGTTGAAGATTTTGGTGACGATAATTTATTCTCTTCTGTTGTTGTTGTTATTGGTATATTTTCTTTAGGTTTTGGTGTATCAATAGATTGTTGAGTAGATTGTTCAATTGGTAATTCAGGTTGACTAGAAGTATCTAGTTTAATCTTTTTATTACTTTCCAAGCTATCATCATCACCATCTTTATTCTCTTCTAATTCATGTTTGCCACCGTTAACTATTATTTCATTTTGAGGTGAAGGAATTGGAGGAGATAAAGGTTTTACAACGTTTTGAGTGGATGACGAGCTGGCGGCTGTCCCTACTTCTGAAGAGTGTGTGTTACTGTTGTCGATCATATCAATGTCATTATTCTCATTATCATTACTATTATTATTATTATTATTGTTGTTGATAATTTCTCCAGACATACCTCTAATCTTTTATTAGTATGTTTTTGTTTTTATTTTTTTTTTTTTTATTTATTTTTTATTATTAATTTTTTTTTTTTTTTTTTTTTTTTTTTTTTTTTTTTTTTTTTTTTTTTTTTTTTTTTTTTTTTTTTTTTTTTTTTTTTTTTTTTTTTTTTTTTTTACATTTTCAATAAATTTCGATTTTCGGTGTGGGAATTCGACCTTTTTAAATAATTTTTGAGTTTTTTGGAAAAAAAAAAATTCGTCACAATTTCTTTTGGTGTTCTGGAAATTACGCTGGAGACGTGCTGAGAATTACTTAGTAGATGTTTATTGTAATAAATCTAATCTATAGATGAATAGTAATCAAGTCATTGGTACTAAACTGTTTGTTACAGATTGGACACTTTCTCATTCTTGCTTGGATTCTATCGTTGGCACACTCTTCACAGAAGACATGACCACAAGTCTTAATAGCTGTATCTTTCCAATTCTTTGAACATAATGAACAATAAACTAAAGATCTAAATGTATCATTTGTTGAATCATCATTATGATTATGATCATCACCATTACTATTGTTATTCTTAGCATTATAATTATAATTATTATTATTGTTGTTGTTATTATTATTATTAATATTATTATTACTATTATTATTAATACTATTGACATTTCTTTCTTTGGTCTTATATCTTTCAATAATTTTGGTTTGAGATTTTAAATTACTCTCTAATGAAACATTTAATTTTTTTAATTCTTGAATTTCAATTTGAAGATTTGAATTTTTATCAATTAATTTTGATGAATTTAATTCAATTAAATTAAATTTATCAGAATTTTTTTTAATTAAATTTTTAAATTCATCAATTGAATTATTTAAATTCTTAATTTCTAAAATTTTTAAATTTTCAGATTTAATTAAAATATTATTCTTTAATTCTAATGATTTAATCTTTAATAAATAATTATTCTCTAATTCTTTAAATGAATTATTTAAATCTTTAAGTTTATTAATTTGTTTTTCTAATAATAAATTTTTTTCATTAATTTCAATTTGTAATCTTTTATTCGATAAATATTTTTTATTAATTTCTTTAAATGAATCATTAATATTATTAATATTTGTTGAATCAATATCAAAACATTTTTTATTCATTAAATCTTTTAAATTTTTATATGCATTTGATAAACTTTCTAATTCATTCTTTAATAATTTATTATTTGATTTTATTAATTTAATATCTTCTTCTTCTTCTTCTTCTTCTTCTTCATTTTCTTCTTTTTTTAATTGTTCTTTAAGATTATTTTCTAATTCTGTTAATCTTTTATTTGAAATGTTTAAAACTAATTTATAATCATCAATTAATTTTTTTATCGTTGGTTCTTTTTCAAATGATTGTAATCTTTTAATATAATCATCTCTTGAAATTCTAATTCTTTTAATATCTAATTTTAATTGATTTAATTCATTTAAAATTGGATTATTAATTTCATTAAATAATGTTTCAACTTTTTCAATTTTTGATTTTAAATTATTTTCTAAATTTAATAATTTTTCAATATTTGAATTTAAATTAATATTTAAATTATTAAAATCATTTTTTGATTTAATTAATTTTTCATTTAAATTTAAATATAAATCTGAATTTTTAAATTTATTTTCTATTAAGTTTGTTGTAGTTGTTGTTGTTGTTGTTGTTGTTGTTGAATCTTCATCAACAATATTATTTAAAGGATTTGATTTAATTAATTCTTGTGATAATGAATTAATCTTAGCTATATAATCATCAATTTCTTTCTTTTGTAAATCTATTAAAGATTTATATTCATCAATTTTAGAATTTAATTCATCTAATTTTTCTAAAGATATAGTTTCTTCTTTGATTGAATTATCATCATTAATATTTTGAATATTACCACCATTATTGTCATTATTATTTTTTATATCATTATTATTTACATCATTATTTGTTGTTGAAGATTTGAAGTCATCTTTAATATCATTTTCCAATTTATTTATATGTTTGTTATCAGCGTCTATTACTTGTTTTTCACCATCATCTTTTCTATCATCATCTTCTTCTTTACTATTTCTATAAACTCTTTTTAATGTCTTTGAATCATTAGATAAATTTTTTTTTAATAAAGAATTATATTTAAAATCTAAATCAATTAGATTATTATTTATAATATCAAGTTTTGATTTTAATTCATCAATTAATAAATTTTTTTTAGCTATATCTAAATTTAAAGATTTAAATTGATTAAATGATTCAACTTTATTAAGTTTTGATATTAATTTTGATATAATTTTTGATAAAGAAGTTTTAAATTTTTCTAAATCTTTTGATATAGAAGAACAATCATCAGTTTTCTTTTCTTGTTCTTCTTCATCATTTTCACCTTTAGAAACTTTATCTATAGTATCTAAATCTAAAAACAAATCATTAATAATTTTAAAATCAGCTTCATCTTCTTTATCTATTATTGAAGATAAGTAATTTAAGAATTGGGATAACCATACTTTTATTGTCAAAAGATTGTTATTCTTTATTGTGAATTTCTTATCCAGTGTATTGTAGTTGTGTTGAAGTGATGATAATTGATGTTTATATAATTGCATCTGTCTAAAGATTGCCTCTTTTTGGAAATAAACGACATCTCTTTGGTTTAAAGGACCAGCTGTCGAGAGAGTGTCCAGGACCTTTCTCTTTTTTATAGCAGCTAGAGTTTCATCTGTGGTGTCAATCTCTCTTTTCACTTGGATGCTATCAGACATTGTTGCTCAAAGCGTCAGACCTATTCTTTAATTTAAAGTTGTTGTTAATTTCGTTGTTGAGAAAAACAAAAATAAAAAAAAAAAAAAAAAAAAAAAAAAAAAAAAAAAAAAAAAAAAAAAAAAATGTAAAAAACACGTGACCGGGTAACTAACTTAAAAATATCACGTGACTTAAGTTTTATATTAAAATTTAAATTTACTTTTAAATCAAAAATGCTTAAATCTGGGAATTTCATATTTTAAAATTATATGCTTACTCCTTTACATTTTACCATTCATTCGTTGAAAAAAAGAGCTCTTTGTGCTCAATCCTAACTAACTCTGCTCTAAACACACCTCCCCACTCATCTTCGTCTGGTCCTTCAACTCTCCCCCTCCCCTTTCCACCTAGCTTCCAGTTCATAGAGAAAAGGGTGTATGGTAATTAGATTAAAACCATGAGCAACAACAACAACAACAACAACTCTACTACTAAAATATCAAGGCCTCCGTCTGTACAACTACACACAAAGAAGTCATTGGACTTGAATACTTTAAAGTCTTTATGTCCCTTGCCTCATCTGGGAAACCAGAATGATTTTAACAACATCTTCATTAAAACTCTAAAATCATTAACACCCGCTCAACTTAATAATAATCTTAGATATTTAATTCTACAATTACAAAAATTTAATTCAACAAGTTCAAATAATGAATTAATAAAGACAAATGTATTAAGATTATCAATTCTAAAATATTTAAGAATAACTTATTTATTAAATCCAAATTTTTTATCAAATTCAATAAGCCTAATTTTTTCAATAAATTCATGTAATTTATTCTTAATCTATTGGAAAGATTTATTAAATTATTTGGATTCTCATTTCTTTAGTTTAACAAATATTAATAAATCTTGTTATTTAGAAATTATTTCAAGATTATCTTCAAGATTAGAATGGTTATATTTAATTAATTTTATTAAAGATCAAACTAAAAATAGAAATAATAATATTCATTTAAAAACTATAAATTCAATTTTAATTGAATATAAAACTTTGTTATTAAAAACTTTGTCATTTATATTTAATAAACTATTAGTTAATTTAAAATTAAATAATAATAATAAATTTTTATCATTTATTGGGAAAATTTTTAATCTTTGTTTTTTAAATTTAAAAGAATTTAAAAGAATTTTATTATTTACTTTATTTGTTAAAGTAAAAACTGTTTTGGATTTTAATAAAATTTACAAAAATGATTTAAAATTTTTTGATTTAAATTATGATTTAATAATGAAAAATTTAATTAAAAATCATGATTTATTACAAATTAAAAAATTTAAAAAATCTCTAAAATTTAAAAATTGTTTAAACCCTCCAAAAAATTCATCAATAAACTTCAATAGTTTTATTTTAAATATTAATTTAAAATATGATTCAAATTGGATTCAATTTTGGGCAAGCTTCAAAGATTGTAATGTATTTATTTCATTTTTAAAACATTATTTATCATCTTTATTATATCTAAATTATAATATGTTAGATCAATCAATTGATTTAATGAAAATACCTGAATTTTTAATAATATTTAATCATATTATTGAATTATTAAATTCAAATTTTAATACTTTAGATTCAATTAATGATTCAACAGATTCAAAAATTTATCAAAATTCACTATTAAAATTATCAATATTAAAAATTTTCAATGTTTTAAGAATTCTTATATTTGAATCTTTTTCTTTTAATTGTTCAAATTTAAATTTAAAAAATTTATTTAATATTAATAATCATTTAATTTCAATATTTGATAATTTATTAATTAATAAAGCAAAATCTTTAAATGCATATAATTTTAAACATTGTCAAATTATTTATGATTTATTTAATCAATTTATTTTAAATCTTTCAAATCTTAATTTAACAAATTTTAATCACTATAATCCTCTAGAAATAATTAATTGGGATTTTTGGTTAAGTGGTATTACAAATTTATTAAATTCAAAAAATTTAAATTGTGAAATTTCTTCATTAACAATTTTATTTAATATTTGGGATTTAATTCCAAAAAAAATTTCAAGGTTTTGGTTTACAAATTCATTTTTCAATTTTATTGAAGATAATAATGATACCAATTTATTCATTCAATTATTATTACATTATAACCCATTAGTTCGTTATTGTTTTCAAAAAATTTTAATATTCAAAATTTTACCATTAAATGATTCAAAATTAAATTATACAATTAATCAAATATTATTAAAATTATTGAATTATCTTAATAAGATAAAAAATGATAATAATAAAGTTTTCAATTCTTATAATTTATTAGATTTATCACCTTCACCACCAATTCTTAATAAAATATTTTCAATAAATCCATCAAATAATGATCAAATCAATTTATTATCAATAGATCATACATCAAATTTAGAAATAGAATTAACTTTAAAATCTATTTCAGTTGATATTAATATTAGTAATAAAACTACTAAAGCTTATCCTTATGACATTATTGATGATTCAATTTATTCTTATTCTAATAATAATTCAAATGATTTGATAAATGATAAAAAGAATAAATCATCAAGTAATAATAATAATACTTCTATATCTTTATTATTAAATTCTGCATTAAGTTTTTTAAAAAAATCATCATATCCTTCAAGTCCAATTTCAAAATCAAATTCAAATTTAAATTTAAATACAAGTTTAATTTCATTAAATAAATCTTTATCGAATGAAAGTATAAATAAAAAAGCTGCAAATTCAACAGAATTATATTCTTCAATATCAAGATCATCAATCAATTCATCTTCATCTTCTTCAATCTTAAAGGCTGATTCTTCTTCAACACCATCATCCATAATTTCAGAAATTTCAGAAATTTCTTTAATCAACTTTAAAAAATTAATTGATGATAATTCAAATGTTAGCATTGGTAAAGATATTGAATTACAAGAAAGCCTTAACTCACTATCAATTCAAAATTTTAATATGTTTAATCAATTTAGTAATTCAAACTCAAAAAATCTCCCAAAACCTCCAGAATTGTTATTAAATTTACCAAAGATTAAGAAATTTAAATATGATTATAATTTAACATATTCAAATAGTGGTTTAGAATCCCATTCTAAAATTATCAATAATAATTTAAATCTGGAAGCTGATAGATTATTTCCTATAGAATTAAAATTTCTATCTTATGATAATAACTTTCTCCCAGAGATAGTGGAAAATATTTCAGACGATATCGATAGTGATGTTGATAATGATGAAAAGAATGAAATTTTTATCATTCCAAAAGTTTCATTTTCTGAAAAACTTGTTAATGAAAATATGAAACAAATTAATGAAAATCAATTAAAACTGAAAAGTTTATTAAAGACTTTTGATCCTAACGATTTACCACAAAATAATATTTCATTAATTGGTAAAACCATAAATGAATGGAATTTAAACATTAGTGAATATCAAAAATTCAAAACTATTGATAATGAATTATCATCTTTCTTACAAGACCAACAACAAATACACCAAAATCAACATGAAAAGGAATCATCACTTTTCAACAACAATATTAATGACTCTTACTTTAATGACCCTCGTTTGGTTACTGAAATACCAAGCATTACATTGAATAAACAATTCAAGATTTACGATATATAATTTACAGAATTATACAACATTTTTATGATCATTGTTAAAAAATCATGGATTTGATGAAATGTAGAATTAAAGTGGTAAAATTAATCATCGTCATGATCATTCTCATCACTATCACTAGCTTCTTCATCATTATACTCTAATCCATTATTATCATCATCCGCATTGTCGGTATCATCATCATTTAAAGTTTCGACATGTCCTATTGAAGATTGATCAAATGGCCAGTCATCATCTTCATCTAACTGTGGTTCAGTTTCCTTTGTTAACTCCCTAACAGTTATCAAACTCAATATTACACTTGCTAAAGTAAATGAAGATATTCCCCAAAAAGTACCAACACCTATAATATATGATAGAGTTCTATATTGAAATAGAAAATATCTTATTCCTGTATACGAAGTGGTAATAGTAATAGATGATCTTGAGTTATCAACTAAAATATTTGGTTTGTTAAACTCCAACAATAAATTAAAATTTGATTCTTTGAAAAACTTTGTATTGTTTAGAGTGATATAATTATCTAATCTTATGCTTTTGAATAATTCTAATTCTAAATCATTTGATGATTTTAATTCAAAATTTTGAAAGAAACTTGGAATAAAATAGTTGAAAATTGGTGGGGAAAAATCAGAAATCTTCAATGTAGAAGACATAGGATCTTTATTATGACAATCTAGAAGTATAGTTTTCATATTTGAGATCAGAACTTGTGGATTCTTGATTTGATGGATATTATTGGTTATTGGCCATACATTGAATTTATTCTTGCTATATGATCCATCATTATATGGATTTAATTTTAAAAGAGCTTTTTCAGAAATCAGTGAAACTTTGATCATTATTGGTTCATATTGATTATCAGTATTATAACAAGTAGGGTTTATGTTTAATGAGAAATCATAATTTAAATGAAGGTTTATATCATGTAAAGGATTTTCAACCTCCTTTGATGGAGTATTTGTATAAATCATAGGTACTGTTGGGCCAATGATTAGAAAAGGTGCAACACCAGGAAAATCATAGTTTACAATATAGTCATCAAATGGGATATAGATGGAATCAGTAGGAATTAGTTGAGTGTATAAGTAGTTGAATATGAAGAAACAAAGAGGTAATAGTATAGCTAATGCACCAATTATAATAGAAGAAACAATCAGAATTATCCTTATCGGTATGAGAGCAAGCCCTCTATTAATAGCTAGAAATCCAATTCTTTTGGTTAACGTTTCATCTCCTTTCTCTAATACCTTAAGATGTTCTTCTCTTGAGCTAGACATATCTATTATGTGCCCAATTGATGTTGATATGAAATATTGTATTAATTTATGTTTTATTTTAAACAAATTAATTTTAATAATTTTGATATGTCTCAATCATCCGGAATCTGAATCTGCCAATCTAGATCATAATACAAATTGATGTGAATAAAACAATAGTTATGTAATTAAGAATTAGAAAGATATAACAATATATAAAGTATGCAGTCCTATGAGCTTATGTACCAAAAGCAAAATCTAATAAAGTATAGTATTATGATCAAATTAACCAGATACATATGAACAGTAAGTAGATCACCATAAATATGAGCAGCAATATTTGTTAAACAACAAAGTTAAAAAGTTCTATACATGTATATAAGCATCTTAAGAAGAAACAAATAGGAAGAGAAAAAGGTAAAAGAAAAGTATAAACTAAAAAAAAGAAATAATATTAGAAAAGTGGATTAAATCCAATAAATACACATAAAAATAAAACGCTCAAAAAGTAATCAACTTTAAGTAAAGGTAGTTATAATAATAAAACAAACAAAAAGACACCAGATTTATAAAAGGAGAAAAAAAAGTAAAGCCTAATGAGTTGAATGACCCCTATGATATTTCAAACCATTCAAATTCTTATATCTCTTACCACAAACTTCACATCTATATGGTTTATCTTGTTCCATGCCATTGCCATCATTTGGGTCAATGACACTATATGTACCATCAGGGTTTAAATGTAGTTTTTGATTTTGATGACCATGTAAACGATGATACTTTAAACCGTTTTGATTTTTATAAGTTTTGTTACATCCAATAACTGGACAGGTAAATGGCTTTTCTGAACCTTGAGCAACATATAAATTTCTAGAAGGGTCATCAATATAACCTTCGTCTAGTTCTTCGTCAAGGTCCATACTGTCATCATGAGACATAGATAATGGAAAATTTTGAGATGATTGTGACATTGAGTTTGAGTTTTGGTGTTGTTGTTGTTGTGATATTTGTATATGATTTCCATATTGATTATTCGTATTAGCATTGTTATTATTAAAGTTAAATGAAGGATTAATGTTATTATTCTGATGCATTTGATTCTGTTGTTGTTGATGCTGTTGCTGTTGTTGCATTTGTGTTTGTTGATTATTATTTTGTTGATTATGATGCTGGTTATGCTGTTGACCTTGTTGGTGTTGTTGTGATTGCTGTTGTTGTTGGTATGACTGATGAGAATGATGTTGGAGTTGTTGTGATTGTTGTTGAGCTTGTTGTTGTTGCTGTTGTTGTTGTTGCTGTTGCTGGGCTTGTTGTTGCATATGTATGTATTGTTGATTAGAGGTATGTTGTTGGAGATGTTGTTGTGATCCCATATTCAAACTATTGTTGTTAAGTTGATTTCTCAATTGTTGTTGTAAATTTTGACCAGTAGTTTGGAAAGGATTTTGATTAAAGCCAAAATTAGTCCTTAGTTGAGATTGTTGTTGTTGCATTTGTTGTTGTAACTGTTGTTGAGTTTGATTGTTTGAATTAATAAATACATCAGTTGTTGAAACAGTATCATAGTTTTGAACAGGTTTTGGTTGTTGAGTTGGAGGAGTTGGTGAGATATGAGATTCTTCATAATGCTTTAATAAATCATGTAAAGTCGGTAATAATTCACCACAACAACTATAATCTTTACAATAATTAGCTTCTAAATCAGGTAAATAAGATGATTGAACAGGGGGAGACATTGAAGTATTATTAACTTGATTATTTTGATTATTAAAATTATTATTGAAATTATTATGCATCAAGACTTCATCTTTTAACCAACTACCAATGGTGACAGAACCCCAACTAATCCCACCAACACCTTGAGAATGAGCAATAGAATCTCTACGTAATCTTTGATTATTTATATAGCTTTGGTTTTGATTTTGATGATTATTTGAATTTGGTATATTTAAATGGTTGTTATTATTACTATTGATGTTGACGTTATTAGAACTATTTATACCAAAAATAGAGTTACCTCTTTGATAAGAAATATCAATAGGTTGACTCAAAGAGTTCTTATTTTGATTGGGTATACTTATAGCAGATGTATTTGAATAAAAACTATTATTCATGATTCTTAACTATAGTACAATAAAAAAAAAGGGGACAAACAAAGGGATATAACTAAAAGTTTGAAAGTAATCTTTAAAGGGAGAGTACTAAGCAGTTATAATTTAAATGGATGGATGATGATAAATACCTGACAGTTTGTTTTTGAACAACGTATTATTTGTTGTTTAAATAAAGATCAAAAAAAAAATGGTGGCAATTTATTCCAGTATATTACTAAGACAAAGGGAAATGGTTATCTTTCACTAAGGAACACACACACTAAATTTTAAAAAAAAAAACCAAAAATTAAAAATGAGGAAAATAGAAAAAGGTAGCAAATAATATGATTATTGATGAAGTATGGAATCAAATAACTAGATAAATTTGATACTGAAATGTATAAATATCTTATAATGGTCTTTCTAAAGATAATTTTAATATCAAAAATTTCAAAATATCCAAAACAGTTTATAACTTGATTAATAATGAAGTAAAAAATTGTATTCTAATTGAAGAAACTTGGATGTTTCTATGTAGCGATGTAATATTCACTTGTAATAGATAAACAGAAGATGAATTTAACTGCTGAAATTATAAATTTAAAGAGATATTAGAAATTTGGAAGGGAGACTTTAAACTTGTCTCTGTTGATTATTTTGAAATTCATCCAACTCCAGTTCAATTACGAGGTTAAATTACCCGATATGTAAATTCCGGTGTTTCTCAACGGCCAATCAGATTTCAGGAGTGGTCCTACCGGTTCCTTGGAGGCTTGTGTGTAATAAAGTCACGTGAGAGTAACACAAAAAGGTGTAATTAAGATATGTTAATTACTGTATTAAAGTTGTATGTATATAATATTCAAGGCTATATATATATATCTATTGAACAGTGAGTATATCGAACTCTTCAAATATCTTAAATTTTTAACCTTTCTATACACGTACTAGAAGATACGCCTGGTAATTGAGGTCTTTGGGCTAACAGTATCAGTTTAAGCATTTTGGGTTTCTATAGATAACTAGATGGAATAAGTGTAAGGTACACAGAATAAACATGGAGTTATTTCTATGTTGATACAACAACTTCTACTTGTTCTCACATTTACACCCATCACCTCATTAATCAATTTCGTTGATAAAATCGTTAATTTCCTGGGACTTATTGACACGTAAGTTTGAAATCAAAATGACAGATTATGATAATTTCAGTAATTTGCTATTTTTAATTTATTAAAAGAATCTTAATATTTTCTAGTACTTCTTCTTATTCTTTATAAATCAATTTAAAATTAACAAAAAAATCTCAATTATAATGGCTTTATACTATAATTTAGTCTTTGGCTTGCTAGTCATTGAAATGGTTCTTTTCACCATCCTTTCTTTACCCCTACCATCCAAATTTAGAAAACCTTTATTGAAGGCGATTTCAAAGCCTTTCCAAAAAGAAGAATTTAGTATTGCTATTAAATGTATTTTAGCGTTCATATTAATTCTATTTATTGATTCACTTAATAGAGTTAGTTCAATTAATACAGAATTGGAAAACTTTGTTAACACAAATAACCCAATTAGTTCAATCAATTCAGATCGTTCAGAAATTCAAGCAAGAAGATTTTATGCTCAAAGAAATTTATACTTAACTGGTTTTACTTTATTTTTAACTTTGATTCTTACAAGAACTTATGGTTTAGTCTTTGAATTATTATCCCTTAAAGAATCTTATAGAGCAACCAATAATAGTGGTGAATCTGATGAAATTAATAAATTAAAACAACAAATTAAAGAAAAAGATGCTGATATTGAAATTTTAAAAAATCAAGCAAAAGGTTTAACTGAAGATTATAATAATTTAGCTGATGAATCTAGTAAAAAGAAATAAGTTTTCTTCAATATGATATTGAAATTATATATAATTGATGATTGTAGAAGGGGATTATGATGTACATGTTTATTATAGCTAGAGCTTATATATATAAGCAATTACTTAATAAATAACCATTCATATGGATCAATATATATATATATTAAAAAAAAAAAAAAAAATAATGCAAAGAATTATGTATACTAATAATTGATAACAATGATTTATTTAGATTCATAAGAATTACTTTTATGCTTTGGTGTAAAATTAAAACTTTTACCAGCTGGTCCTAAAAACATTTCTGAAATTTTAATCCAATCTTTATAATCACCACTACCTAATAATGTCTCTAATTCATTTCTACCTTTCCAATTTTGTGGTCTTTCATTTAACTTAATTGGATATTTTTCTAAAATTCCATATGGAACATATCTATGGAAGAATGATAAAAATTCACAAACAAATCTTCTAGATTGAGCAATACCATATTCATCAGATCCCCAATGTTCTAATGCATATTGACAATATGTTTTAATTATCTCTAATCTTTCAGTTGCAGATTTATCTAAATATTGTTTTGAATCAATTTCTTCAAAAATCCAAGGTTTAATTAAAGCACCTCTAGCAACCATAACGCTATCAATATTTGGATCTTCAATAGCTTTATAAAAATCATCAAAATTATATACATCACCATTTCCAATAAAGTTTATTCTTTGGACATCTTTTAATTCTTTATTCTCTTGTAATTCTAATTCAGTATCTCTAACAACTTTACCAACTTCACTTATATATTCCCAATTTGCTTCCTTTGTATATCTTTGTTGTCTTGATCTACCATGTAATGTAATAGCAGCAACATTAGTTTCATTAACTAATCTTTTAACTAAATTATGAGCAACTGGATGAGCATCTTTTGTACCTGTTCTAATTTTAACAGTTGTAGGAATATCACCAGAACAATAATCCATGGCATTTAAAATTCTGAAAAGTTTAGCTGGATTATCTAACAACGCACTACCTGAACCTTGTCTGTATAATAAATCAATTGGACAGCCACTATTAAGATTTATTTCACTAACATTTGGACAAAATTCACTAATTACTTCAGCTGATTTTGATGCATGAATATGTTTTGAAGTAGCAATTTGAACACCAAAACCCGGATATTCAGTACAGTGACCTTTTGGTAAAGCCCATTCGGAATTTGTTCCTTGAATCAAAGGTAAAGATAATGCCATTTCACAATATGTAACATCTGCTCCTAAATGTCTCATTAGTCTTCTATATGGTAAATTACCAACTGTTGTTAAAGGTGAAACAATTTTTTTACCGACTAAATCTAATTTCTTCTTTTCAGCAGAATGATATCTTGTTTCTGTATATGCACTATATGCTTCTTTAACTTCTTCACCTTTCTTCTTTAATTCATCAATTGCTTTATTGTCATCTTGAACTTTCTCTAAAATTTTATTGATTTCATCAGCCTTTTTGAAGTCAAATTTCTTTTTAATTAATGATAATTTATCATCATTTGAAATAACATTAATTAAATGATTATTCTTAAATTGTTCATTATATTTTTCTTCATCCTTTATTAAGGCTAAAGTTTCTTTATTAAAATGATCATGTAAATATCTACATTTTAAACCAGCTGGACAATAACCTAAACTTCTAAATACAGGACATGGACCGTCAATATCAGATTCTTTTTGTTCTAAATATTTTGAAATATCATGTTCAAAACGACAATTTTCTGGACCAAATTTACAAACTTTACCTAAAGATGGATCAATTAAAGTTGCGCATAATCTACCAGTCTCATAACTTTGTTTAATCTCTCTATTCTTATTTTGACCTTTAGACTTTTTCGATTTTTTTCCACTACCATTAGAATCATTCCCTCTATCACCGGATGCTTCAGCCATATCATCATCAATAATGCTGTTAGATGGATTGGCTTCTAATACATATTCTTTCTTTATGAATGCAATACCTTTCTTTTCTATATCATCTGGTAAATCTAATTTAGCCTTTTTGGATACACCAGAATCACCAGTTTCTGATGAAGATTCAGATCTCTTCAATTGGTTTGTGTCTGGGGTACTCATATGAAAACTTTAAAAGGGAAAAATGATTTTTTAAGCATAGGCATATCTCTATTTGATCTCATCTCCATATTAAAATTTTTTTTCAAAATTTCAGAGAGATGTCTGGATGTTTTTAATGGCTTAAAGATGCCTAATCTGGTAAGTTGATGCATAAATTATTTTTACAAGTTATAAAAAATCTCAAATGAACCCAAAATATTGATTTTTTATTTTATTATTCTTTGTTCTGATCATAATTTATCCTTTATTTATTGAAAAACTAATACCTAATACTTTACCTATACCAAAGAAAATTACAACAAAAAAACTATAGAAATGAGCATAACACAAAGACATCCAGAAGACAATCCATTAAAAATTATTGAAAGATGTAAGAAAGAAGGAAGACCTGTCTATATTGCAGGTCCTATGGTAAGATATTCAAAACTACCTTTTAGATCCCTTGTTAGAGATTATAATGTTGATCTTGTATATTCTCCTATGATTTTAGCTAGAGAATTTGTTAGAAATAGTACTGCTAGATTAAGTGATTTTACAACAAATAACTTTGATCGTCCATTAATTGTTCAAGTAGGTGCCAATAATGTTACTGATCTTTTAAGATTTGTTGATATGATACACCCATATGTTGATGCTATTGGTATAAATTGTGGTTGCCCAATAAAAGAACAAGTTAGAGAAGGTATTGGTGCTGCTTTGATGACTGAACCAGATTTAGTTGCATCTATGGTTTATGCTGTTAAACAAAAATATGGGGATAAAGTATGTATTGAAACTAAGATTAGAATACATCAAGACCTTAATGGAACCGTTAATTTTGTTAAGAAAGTTGAAGATGCTGGTGTTGATTTCATAACTGTTCATGGTCGCACAAAGACTACAAGATCTTCTCAACCTGCAAATTTTGATGCTATAAAATTAATAAAAGAAACTGTTAAGGTTCCAGTTGTTGCAAATGGTGATTGTTTTACATTAGATGATTGTCATAGAATTGCAAATTATACTGGTTGTGATGGTGTAATGTCAGTAAGAGGTATATTAGCAAATCCAGCTTTATTTTCTGGTTATGATAAAGCACCATGGGGATGTATAGAGAAATTTTGGGAATACTCCACAAGTTATGGTTTACAATTCAGATTAATACAACACCATCTTTCCAGAATGCTAGATGGTCAAATATCTAAAGAATTATATAGTGAAATGATGGATTGTAAGAATCTTGCACAAATGATTGATTTCTTTGATATGAATTTTCTTTTAAAAAGATCAAATGAAGAAGGATTTGGGAAAGGTATTGATATTCCATATAGGGTAGCACGTACTATTCATATTTAGGAAACAAATTTTAATAATTGGCATTGATAATTTGGTTAAAATGTTTATCAAATTATGATTGATATACACAACGCCTATTATCAGAAATGGTGATCTGTGATCGTCATTCATCAGTATGGTTAACAAAGTTATAACGTTAATAATTTATAGTTTATTTATTCATTTAATATAATTGGCATTTATCTAGAAAATATGTTCAATAAGTAGATTAAATAACTAAACAAAATAAACATTTAATTTAAAGGAATTATATAAGCAGTAGCCCTATATGGTACGTCTTTTTAGATTTCATCTTTAAACATCTGGACACCCATAAAATTTTTTTAACAACCAAAAAAAAATTGAAATTTCTTTTCTCAACAAGACAACATTATTCAATCAAGAGTCACTTTAAAGAAGGTATGTTTAAAGTCAAAATATTGAAGCATTGATGTTGAAACTATATTCATTCGATGTTTAAAGGTACTCTTATGTGATGATAATTTATTTTTTTTAACCATTGGGAGCAAATATTACAGATTTTTCGTTATGAATTATCTTTTTGTGATGACTGGTTATATTTGTCATAGTTACACTGATTTACATTATTCTTATTGAATAATATTTGAGTTCCTATATTTCATTGGAATAGATATATAAATTTCTGATTTTTGTTTGCACAATTAAACAATGATCATCGTACTAACTATTATTAACTATCAGACTCCTATATATATAACTATTTTTACTGTATAAAAGTTAAACAGAATATTCATACATAGAGATTTTTTTAATTGACTTTCAAAAACACTTTTTGTACTACACATTCGATATTATAATGAGAATTATGATTAATTTTTGAAGTAAACTTTATTCTGAATGTAAATTTCTAATTTGTGACATTACAAAATTTTAAAATTATCAATAGAAATTAACTTTCATACCAAAGGTATATATTTGCTTTACATTACAAAAAGGGTCTTAAAAATACTAAATTTCAAATAAATGGTAAACTATTATTAATTGATATCTACTGTAAAGTTTAATAAATTTAAGCTTCTTCTTCTTCATCAACAACAACGGTGTTTAAACCTTTAACTGAAGCAACGTTAACTGGTTCAACATATGAGAATAATTTTTCAGCAGCATCTTCTTCTTCGTTACGTCTTCTTGAAATTCTAACACGTAATCTGAATGGAACACCTTTGATACCTCTTTTCCAGATTTCTTGGTTTAATTTAGGATCTAATCTAACTTCTTTAGTACCTAATTGTTTTTGGGCAAATTTCTTAATTTCTTTGACAGCGGTTGGAGCTCTCTTTTTGAATGAAACACCGTGTAACTATAAGATAAAAGAATTATTTGTTAGTATGAAGTTTATAGGAGAAATAATCATTACTGATTAAATGATAAAGTGAACCCATCACTTGGTGAAATATTAATTCTCTAGTTTCTGAAGGATTTATTTTAACTTGATTAAATTATATAGGTTTAGATGTTTTCTTTGTATACAACTCTTGAATGATTGAAGATTCTATGATCTTAAGTTTCAAACTGTGTATAAATTAGTTCACTGAAAAATGATCTCTAGTATGGAAAATAGTTTGATTATAATGTTATTGAAAAATTATTGAGATATTGATATATTATAATCATAGCTTATTGAAAAATCATGACTGTCTACGAAATATATGATTCAATAGCTTTTCTTGTACTTTGATGAATGGTAAATCTTCAAGTGATTTTTGTTCATAGTATCTTTGAATGATATCCTAATATGTTTGAACTTCAAATATAATATCTTTTAATCTTTTACTTTAAATCCTTCAGTAACACCATTTGTTGAGAACATGAAATTCAGAAGTGTGGATGGCAATGTGGTTGATAACATACTCTCTTGTGTAAGTTAATGGTATATTCACGAGTAACAACGTCCTTTAAGGCTGACATTTTGATATGTTGATATTTGTTAATTAACTTTGTGTAAAGGTTAAAGCTGAGAGAAATTTGGATAATTTTTAGAGTCCTCTTTAAAAAAATTGTGTCCCTTAACGATATTTTTGGCTCTTTTCGGTAATCGAATTTTGTGTGAATTTCGCTGTGGATTTTTTTTTGTTTTCAAAAATTGAGAGAGTTTTATGAGGTGTCCAGGTGTTATAGCAGTCACGATTAGGGCTTAGTTCTTTACCACGTGATGTTTATATTAGGGCTGAAAGTCTATCTTGATTTCATACATACAGTTAATTTTTTTTTTTTTTTTTTAATTTCAATCATTCATAACAATATATCTTTGATGGTTTTCTCATCCATATATCACTAACCTCCTTGTATCCACCAAACAATTTCCCTATTTCAGTCTTGACATCACCATCTTCAGTGTTACCATGAATATCTTTCCATAGAGCTATTTCAAAATATCCACAAAGTGAACAAAGAATTCTTCCTGTTATATACTCTTTCTTAACCAATTCAAAAACATGATCTAAAGTTTCCATATCAGTTATATCGATATCTTTATCACCTTCTACTCCTTCAAAATTATACTCTAAAACAGGATTAACATTGACTAAAACATAATTTAACGATTGTAACATTGGTAATAGATTATGAATCATTCCAAAATAAGATTCCGCAACATCCCAATCTCCATTAATTAACGATATTAAAGTTGATAAAAATGCAACTCTATCATTATAACTTTTTTTTATACTATCATTATTATATTTACCTCTAGTTTTATATTGTTTTAAATTATCTAATATTGAATTGGAATGAGTGAAAAAAGTTAAATATTCTCTTTTAGCAATTAAATATGAAGATATTGAAAATGATAATATTTCTAATATAATTTCTCTCTCTTCAATGATAAATGTCTTTCTCTTAAAGTTTCTTAAATCCCAAATTAGATCATTATAATATTCATTAACAACAGATAAACTTGGTCCCATTGATCTTAATCTTATACAAATGATTTTTAAACTTAATGAAATATCAGTAGGAAATTGAACAGTATTGTTATTTTGAGTTTTAGTAACAAGTGGTTTAAAAGCTGGTTCTGGATTATTCGCACTATTCAAATCATGTTCTGGGGGTATACTGTTAAAACAGTTACATAATCTCTTTCCTTCTTGTTGTGCAATTTGTAATTCATTGCACCAAATTAATGAAGACAATCTGATCTCCCAATAATTGTAAATCAATTGAATATCATTGGAGTCCAAAGCTATAATTTTCTCTCTGCATAAATCAGCTAACTTGATATAGTATTTATAAGACGTTTTGTCCTTTGTTATCTGTTCATAGTCGTCTACTATTTTGGAGAGAACAGAATCTATTGAATTCAAATCTTCAGGCAATTGAACAGTTGGAGTCTGCAAAAAGAGGGTTGGACTACTAAGAATTGTAATTGGATCTAACTTATTCTCCATCTTCTTCAGTATTTCCCCTTTACTTCTAGAATTGATAGTTGTTAAATAGTGAAAGATTCTGTTAATTGAGTTAATTGAGTGATAACTTAAAAAAATAACGAACCCATAAAAAAAAAAAAAATCAGAAAACAAAAAACAACTAAACGATTATAACATAACAATCATCAAAATATCAAAATATCAAAATATCAAAATATCAAAATTATCATCTTCAATTTGAACTCTTACACAATCACCATTTTCCTACTGTCTGAAACTTAAGATTTTTTATCATGGGTGGTACAAGCAGCTTCAATATTTCTTCGATGAATTCGAATCTGAATTCAAACACTTCAAACAACAACAATGCTGCCCCTCCAATAAGACTACCTCCTATCTCATTTCTATCAAATTTAAGCAACAGTGGTCCTAATCAAAATACTCTTCCAAGATTATCAAATGACTCAATCCCTTCAATATCCAAATTAACAAATAACATTAAAGAAACAACTCCTAACGTGGTGAAGTTAAAAGAAGATATCACTAAACCTGAAGTTGAAATGGAATCTGATGAAGAAGTTATCAAATATTATGAAAATAAATTCAAAATGTATGATTTCACTGATGAAGAGAAACATGATATTTTACAACATGAAAAAAGAGCTAGAATTGAAAAGGCTAAAAATCCAAATTATAAAACTTATCTTTGTTACTCTATTATAAAGAGATTAAACGAAGGACCAAAAGTTGTTGAACCAAAATCACAAGATACTATTTCTTCACAACCACCAACTCACCAGCCTACTAGCACCACTACCACTACTACTACTAAAACTTTTATAACACAAGAACCACAAATTCAAAACAAACTTCAATCTCTTAATGATACTACAATTATAATGGAAGAACCTTCCTCTGTCGATATAAAACTTCAATCAACCATTGATGAAGTTAATGAAGAACCAGCAACAAAGAAACCTAAATTTTCTAAAAGAGAATTATCAGTTAATAATAAAGATGTGCTATTAGCTGCTTCTAAATTCCCAAGAAAACATCTTGGTTCAATTCTTTATACTCAATTTCAAACAAAAGAGGGTTATAAGCAGTTATCCATTTATGATAAAGAAAAAGTAACAGACTTTAAAACAACAAGTATAAACAACCCAGTACCAACAAATGATGAAAAGTATGTTCCATTGTTACCTGAATTATCACAACATATTAATTCTATAGTAACAGTTAGAATACCATCATATCAAATAACTGATATTGCGAATAATGTTCATTACATTAATCGAGAAATTTGGGGCACAGATGTTTATACAGATGATTCAGATGTTCTTCTAGTTTTGAAACATAATGGATTTTTACCAAATACTCAAATAGACATAGATTCGCCAAACGATGATAATTCTAAAAAGACAATAGGTAATATTGAAAACAATAATAATGTTAGTCAATCAGTTAATAACTTTAGACATTTTATTAATTTAATTGGTGGTGATATACATGTGGACTTAATTATCTTACCTAAATTAGTTAAGTATACAGGTGTTTATAGAAATGGTATAAATTCAAGAAGTTGGGGTCGTCATGATGGTGTTAGTTTTGCAATCTATGGTGTAAGATATGGTGAACCTAATAGTGCAGTTGAAAATCTATCTAAATCACAAAGTAAAGCTAAGCTAAAAGAAGTTATTGGTAGTCAAAAGTTAGATAATTTTAATTGGAGAATAAGTAAAGAAATAGTTGAAAAGGTTAAAAAAGATATTGAAGATCAAAAGAATAATGATGATACAATAGACATTGTTCAGAATGCTATAACTAATTCTATATAGATTATGAAAAGATGTTGCTTTTTGTATTTAAAAAATAAAATTAAAATTAATGATCTTTCAGATTAATGTATAACTGTTGAATGTCCTATGTTACTAATATTGTCCATTAAATTACAATCTAGTATATTTATTCAATCCATCGGAATAAATTCTTTGAGTCTTCTAACATTTAACTTCAATGGCTCTTTTCCTTTTCCTTGAAGTATATGATTATTTAAACAGCCATAATGCGTCACAGTACCATCGGGAAATCTATAAATAATAGAATTTGCTAAATATTTATGACAAACAGGGCATTTTGATTCATTCTTTGTAATTTCAACTTTAGCACTTTCTAAATTTAATAATTTTGATTCCATTTTTAAACTATTCAATAATCTTAAATTTTTGTTTAAATTTGAAAATTTCATTTTCTTTGATTCAATTCTTAAATTTTTGATTAAAAAATGTTCTAATTCATAAACCTTAAATAAGTTGTTATCATTACTATTTTCATTATTCGATAAAGAATCTAAGATGTTTATCATTGGAATACTTTGTAAAGTTCTATTAGCTAATAATTTTGAAACATTTAAATGATCATTATTTGAATTGAATAGCTTGATTAATTTCAAAAAAAAATTTGTACCTAATTCTTTCTTTTCCATATAAAGTTCTTCCACATAATTAATAGCTAAATCTGGTTGTTGAACCTTGTTGATCAAAATTGATAATGCCTCATTATGGTCACCAAGATTCTTTAGTATAAAGGTTTTTAAAAGTTGATATTTTAATAAGTTATCATTATCTTTATCAGTTTGGTTCTTAATATTATAATCCATCAAACTTAAAACCTTTTTATTATCATAGACTCCAAATTTTAATAAACTGTAAAGTTTTTTATAGTTATTTTCTAAAGAATTTTCAACAGGTAAAACTTTTTGTGTTGGAATCATTTCAGAACTTTGATCATTATATTCATTTTCATCATTTGGATTTGTTAAATAAATTTCAATTAATCTAGTACTAAATTTTGTAATTTTATCTTCTAAATCAAATACTAAGAATTCTAAGTATGATTTTTCTAAATTTAAAGATTTTTTTGATAAGTAATTGACCACTTTAAATTTATTTAAATTTTCAGCAAAACTTGAATTAATAAATATATCTAAAGCATAATTTTCATTAATTGAGATTGGCCAATCAGAAAATTTTAAAACCAAATCAATATAATCATTATTTAATCTTTTTAAATAACTAACTAATAAATTTGGCGATTCAAATTCCTGTTGGCATATATTAATTAAAAAATCTAATGATTCTTTGTGAAGTCCCTTCTTATAATAAAAATCTAATAATTCTTTATATAATTTTTTTTCTTGTAAAGTATTTTTAACTATATTTTCATCACAAAAATTATCAATCCTTAATAAAGAACCAATCAGACCAGGATTTATTTTTAAATAACAACGAAATAAAGTAGTATCAATAATTGATTTTATTTCATCGACTTTATATTTATCAAAATCTGTAATATAATTTAATTTAAGAACAATTGAATTTTCTAAATTAATGTTATTTTTATTATGACTTGAATCTAAAATTTCATCCTTTCCTGATGTAATCAATTTTAAAAGTTTTCTTCTAACATCAGTTAAATAATGTGTTAATAATTCAATTGTTTCTGAGCTCTCTATATTCTTATAAATTTCTTCATTCAAATTATCACTTTTATTTGGGAAAAATAATGATATTATATCCATTGGGCAAGCAGTAAATTCAATAAATTTATTTATTGCTGATTTAAAATTATTTTTTTTGAATAAATTCAAGCCTAATTGAATTTCTAATTCTCTTAATTTATCAGTTTTCTTTGGATAATCTGACAATTGTTTAACTAATTCAATACAATGATTAACATCTAAATTTGAATTTGAATTTGAATTTGGATCAATATTTAATATTTCATCAAAAGACATTAACTTAAACAATTGTAAGTTATGATCTTTATTTATAACTAAAATCATTTGTTTTGAATGGTCTAGGATAACTTTTGAAACTCTGGGTATTTCTAATGATTGATATTCTAATAAATTTTTGAAATCTTTAAAATGTATATGATTTGATGTGATTAATAGTATAAATGGGGATAAATTTTGTAAATCAGTTGGTGTATGTTCAAGTTTTTGAACTTTTAAATCATCCGGATTAATATTACTTATGTCATTAATATTAAGCTTGATATATTGATAACTTTTAAAAAGATAAATAAAATCAGAATTATTTTGAGATATTATTGAAACATTATTTGTTTTAAATAATGATGAATATGAAGATGATGTGAAAGGTACCTTAAGATATTGAATTTGATCAGTAATATTAATACATTCTTGTAATTTAGAATTTGAATTGGAATCATTTAACAATAGAATGTCATTAATTATATAAAAAGAATAAGAATTACCAATAGCGATAATTTTAATAATGTCACAATTTTGATTATTAATAAATTTAAATTTAAATATCTTTTCAGGTAATTTAAACTTTTGAATCATCTCTAATATTTCATTATTATAAGAATAAATAATTATTAAATCTTTATTAGCAATCATTAATAAATTTATTGAATTTAAATTAGATACCACATCTAAATAGTTAATATCTTTGAATGGCAAACATTCTAAGAAAGTTAAAGTAGACGCGTCAAAAATTGAAACAGTTGAACCATGATGTATCACATATGAATAATCTATTCTCTTTATTGAAGTAATTGCATTTGACATTAGATTTGAAATTACTTTGAAGAAAGATATTGTTGAACTGTTATCATTATCAGATATAATCTTATAAATGACTAAAGCACCGGTCCTTGTCCCTAAAAGAACGAGATCTCTGTCAATCAAAGAGGCAGATACATGTGAAGAGTCAACGTTGAGTTTCGCAGAGTCCACCAGTCTCACCACAGACCCCATTTTGCTTCTAATTTTGAATAGTTACTTTTAAAATGTTTCTTTGCTGTTAATTTTTATGTTGTGTTTTTTATTTATTTATGTTATTTTTTTAATATCAAAAAAATTCAAAAATTCAAAAATTCAAAATCAAAACCATTTAAATATTCATTTTCAAATTAACAAATCAACAAATTCATCAATATTTCATTATTTCATTAGTTTTGAGTCTTAGATATTGTTATTTTTGAAATCCATGACGTGAATTATGCCAGAAAACACTTTGGAAGAGACTCATTCAGCCTTGGAATCACTTTTAAAATCACCAAATAATTTATCATCATCCCTTTTACAAATTCATAAATCTGATGCAATCATCAAGAAACAGATAGAATCGGTGTTATTATGTTCAAAACAGGTTAACAAAACATCACAAAAGTATCAGGAGCTGCTAAAGAAGTACAATTTGTCAACTGAAGACAAGAAAGTTCAACTGTATACAGAATTAATCGATCAAAACTTAAGAATAATGGAAACTACAATGAAGATAATTAAAGAGAATAATCAATTAGATAGCTAAACAGTAATTATGTTGAATTGAAATGAATTGACATGAATATTGAGTTGGTCTTTTTTTTTTAATATTTTATTAGATTTTATTAGACTTTATCCCTAATTATGCTAAACCTTGTGCTGCCCTTTCCCATTTCTTTGTAGCTATCCAACCAGCATTAATAATTTTCATTCCATCTTTTAAATTCATTGGTTTCTTAAGAGTTTTTTGTTTTTCAATCAAACTTGTATAAATTAGTGAATAATTTTCTTTTGAAATACCTGTTAATGTAGAAGTACTTGTTGATAAAGGAGGAGTATTTTCTGAATCTACATGTAACCATATTTCTCTTCTCTTTTCCCACACTTTTAAACCATCATGGAAAGGAACATCAGGCTCTCTTAATTTATTAGCTTCTTGAACTGCATTGAAATCAGTAAAAGTTGGTAATGTTGATGTGTCACTATTAGCACCCATATTACTATCTCCACTATCACTTAAAATATTCGTACTTAATTCACTTGTATTATTATTATGATTGTTGTTGTTATCGTTGTTATTGTTAGCTGGTAAATCAAACTCTTCTGGTTCCAATAAAGATGAATCTACTGATGATGACGATGTGACTAAAAACAATTCATTTATAACTTCGTCAGAAGATAGAGTTTCTTCAGTCAAAGATTTGATTTTTGTTGATAATAAAGAGAAATTTTGTGATGCCCTTGTGAATAAACTCCTTATAGTTTTACCAACGGATTTCTTTGGAGATACTGGGGTCTGACTTGTATTGGTGTTAATATTGTTCTTGGTGGTAACGTTAATGTTGCCTGTGGAGCCTGCAGTGTTTACCTTTGTTGACGATGCTAGTTGTATGCTTGGTCTTGGTCTCTCTGTGTCCTGCTGGTTAGTCATCTATTCAAAAGAATCACAAACTCATTAGTTTTAAAACCTTTTAATTTGTGGTTAATTTAATTTCAACAAAATTTACAAAATGGGTTAAAAATAATTTAAAAAAAAAAATCCCCTTATTATTCGGGTGTTCGGGTGTGTACATTTAAGTAGTTATCACGTGAATATTTATATATAATAATATTTTTTATACATACTTATGATCTATCAGAGAGCAATGGACTGGAGATGTTAACAGCTGTAAATTTCTTTGGTAAGGAAACCTTCTTGAACTTGGTCTTCATTCTTTGTGTAACTAGATCAAAGTCTAAATGTTTGGTCAAACTGATCTTTGGAATACATGAGATATAATGCTTTTCATCTAATTCAACATCTAATGGATCTTGTGTATGACAACCTGGTGATAATTTAAATCTAATAGAATGACTATTGCTTGCACTATCTTCATATAATTCAAAAACAATTTGGGATAAATAATCTAATTCTGGCAAATCATTTCTATTGACATAAAGTTGAATATTACTTTCATAAATAATATTTAATAATGTGTACATATGTGATTCTTTAGTAAAATATGCAACAACACCTGGCTTATCATTATCAATCATTTCATTTAAATCATTAACAATATTTTTAGCTAATGGAACTGAAGTTAATAATCCAATTTCTAATTTTTCACTTTCAGTAATACCATATTCTTGTGGACAAATAAAATCAAATAAAACTTGTGATAATTTATATAATTCTCTCAAATATTTAAAAACTTCATCATCAAATAAATATGTATGGCGACCATTTCCAACACTATTACTTCTTTCTTGATCTTTAATATTATGAACATTTTGTTTAAATAATTTTAAATGTTCAGGATATTCATCAATTATTAAAGAATTTGATGGTTTTGAAACTTCTTCAACTGGTGAAAAAATCTTTTCTAAAAATTCTCTATTATGTAAAGCATCAAATTTCATTGTATCATATAGTTCAGAAATTTTAGATGGATCAACTTTTTCAACAGTTATAAATTCTCTGAATAATTTACTCCATCTTTCAACAAATAAATCAGCATCTTCACCTGAACACCATTCAACTTGCATTTTACTTAAATTATCATTACTAACATGATAATCCATAATCTTTTGATGATAATTCATTAATTCAACAACTCTTTTAATAACAAAATATGGTTGAGGCATTTTTGATGGCCATGAAAATTGACTTGGTGCTTCTTTACCTTCTCTTAATAAAGGTTTTAATTGTTTTTTAACTTGATCCATTAAATCTTTTGCTGCATTACTATCATCTAATAAATCTTTTCTAATTTTGATATCTTCAACTGGACTATTTAATAAAGCTCTTGCCCAAAGTTTTGCAGATACTAAAACTCTTCTCTCTGATGATGAATAAATTTTAACATTTTCCAAAAGTTGTTTATTTAATAAACCTAAATCTTGTCTTGTTTGTTCACCAAGATCATTAGCTTGATATTGAGCTGAATGTGTAGCTTCACCACCCCATTTCAAAATAAATTGAACTTTTTCAACATCATTGGTTTCAGGATCAATAACAGGTTTTAATTGAATCTTTGTACCTGGAAATTCTAATTTTTTTTCTAAAGTATTTGCTAAAATATCCAATTTTGTTGCATCTTCTAATTTTTCTTCTTGAGCAATATTAATAGCTTTTAAAACTATTTTTAAATCAGAAACTTCTCTAATAATAACTTCTTCTTTATGACCTTTTAATAAAGAAATAAAGATTTCAGATCTAAAAGAATACTTAAATTTTTGTTTTGGAGTACGATCAGCATGACGAACAACTGTAACTAAACCTTTTAAGACCCATTTTTGAGATTTTTCTTCAGTTGCAGATTGAGGAATAAAGCCTTTTGTAACATCTCTTAATTTTTTAGCATGATAAAACATATCTCTTAAGATTTTAGCACAATTATCATAATAAGCAACATTATCTTTAACAAAAGAAAATCCATTAACATCAATAACATAAGATTTACCACCAACTCTTAATAAATCAAATCCACAAATAGTTTGCTCAAAACCAATTGAAATAGCTTTTGCCATTTGTTTTTCTTCTTGAGTTAATTCAGTAATATATCTAATTTCTTTACCATGAGTATTTCTTCTAACAATACCATCAACAACTGGAGATTTTCTTGTTTCAGCATGACAAAAACCTGGACCAACTGTATAAGCTTTAACGTCTTCAAAATTATCAGTATCCATAAATTTTTCATAAACATAAGAACCAGAAGTTCTTGGACTTGATAAATTTGGATCGAATTCAGAAGACTTATTACCAACTTTTCTAAATAATTTACGACCACCACCACCATCTTTTTTAGCATAATAAATATAAACATTATGATCTTCACCATCAACAGGTTTTTCAACAAAAGGTTTTTTCATTGTTTTACCATCGACACAAATTGTATCTTCATCAATCATCTCCCATTTTGGTTCAGGAATTTTTTTATTTAAGAAAACACCTCTTAAAGCTAATTTTTGTTTCAATTCTTCTTCAACTCTTGGACCACCATCTCTTGAAATTTCTAATCTTTCAGGAGTTGAAACTCCATTAGCATTTAATAACCAAAGACATAATCTTCTATCCCATAAAACTTTTTGCATTAAGAGATCATTAATGATATAAGGTTTACGAAGTTTAACATATTTAATTGCTTTATCTAAAGGAAACCCATTTGAAAAGAAACTAATTAAGAAATCACAAGTTGGCCAATTTTCAACAGATTCATCTAAAATTACTTTATCACCAAAAATAACAGTCTCAAATTCACCTTGTTCAAGTAATCTATTAAGAATATGTCTACATGGTTTACTTAAAACTTTAGCATCCATTGCACAAACACCGATTTTCCCAATTTTTGGTAATTGAACTTTAACAGGAGAACCTTTATTTGAACCAGTTGAACTTGAAGAAGAAGTATCAATCGCAGGAGGAGGTAGTTGAACTTGAGTAGTGTTATCACTTGAAGAGGTTTTAGGGGTAAAACCTTCAAGAATTGGGGCTATTGAAGCCATTGCTTTCTTTTGATCTTCTTGAAAGGAAGCAGAATTTGAATTATTGCTGCTTAAAACCAAAGGAGATATTGGACCAGAATCAACTATGACTTTTTTAGTTTCTTGGATATCAATAGGTTGAGTCATGATTCTAAATAGAGCTCAATGAAACTGAAAGGATATATCAAAAAATAAAAAAAAAGAATATTGAATAGTTTTAAAATAAGAATAAAAAGAATAAAGAATAATCAAATGATAAATAAAATGAAAAAATCAGCATCTATGGAATTGGAGATTTTTTTTTAAAATTTTGGTTAACAACGTGACTTAAATGTTATTAGTTAATGATTGAGTTGATATATTGGTTTTTTTAATTATTCTATTGTATTCTCCAGTCTGTTTTGGATATAATACTTGAAAGAATTGAAATCTACAGTGGTTTAATACCATATTTATGAAATATTTGATTTCTCAGTATGGTTTTTATTGTGATCTTTGATGGAGCCATAAATACTACAATCAGTGACATTTTGACTATTAAAACGATATTAATACACTATAACTAACGGTATCTATCTCCAACATCATTCTCTACTACCCACAATTCTTACTTAAAGACTAGAACAAACAAATACCTTTAAAACATCAACTTTAGCTATAAAATCAATTGAAAATCACGTGACTTTGAGCTCATCGCTGTGTTACCCCCACTGGAAAATTTTTAAAATCGTAGGTATTATTTTTCAATTTATATAAACTTTACTTTAATTAATAGTTTAAAAGTTTCTCGTTAAATAGTTAGAATGACTACTTCAGAGAGCACCAAGAGACGTAAAGTCGATTCATCTGCTGTTTCTTTGAAAAAAAGGCATGCATCAAGAATTTTCTCTCCATTCAGAGTTATTGGTAATGTTTCAAATGAAATACCTTTTACAATTGGTACTTTAGGTTCAACTTTTTATATAGTTACAAGTGTGGGTCGTTCATTTCAAATTTATGATGCAAATACTCTTCATCTATTATTCGTTTCTCAAACTCAAACTGATTCAAAAATCACTGCTTTAGCTGCTCATTTCCATTATGTTTATGCTTCTTTTGATAATAAAATTGGTATATTTAAAAGAGGTAAATTACAACATTTATTAACTTTAGATTCAACAAATAATCAATCAATCATTAAATTATTAACTTTTGGTGAATTTTTAATAGCTTGTACAAAATCTCAAATCTTTATTTTTAAAAAATCTAATAATTCAAAAATTCCAACAGAATTTTATACAAAATTATCAATTAATACTCAATTAGATGGTAATATTATTGATTTAATTCATCCACCAACTTATTTAAATAAAATAGTTATTGCAACAACTGATCATTTAATGGTTTTTAATATTAATACTGGTAAATTATTATTTACAAGTCCAGAAATTTTAACTAATATAAAAGAAAATAATTATCAAGATAAAGAAGAAAATAATAAAAATTTAATTAAAAATCAAATTTCAACTATTGAATCAGCTCCTGCTTTAGATATAATTGCTATTGGTACAATAAAAGGTCAAGTTATTTTATACAATATTAAAAAGAATAAAATTATATCAATTATTGAAGTTGGATCTGATCAAATTTCAAGAGTTAATTCAATTTCATTTAGAACTGATGGTTCAACTCATTTATCAATTGGTTTAACTAATGGTGATTTAATCTTTTATGATTTAAATCGTAAAACACGTATTCATATTTTAAAAAATGCTCATAAAGAATCTTATGGTGGTATTTCAAAAGCTCAATTTTTAAATGGTCAACCAATTATAATTACAAATGGTGGTGATAATCAATTAAAAGAATATGTATTTGATCCATCATTATCAACTTCAAATGATTCAATTATTGTTTCACCACCACGTCATCTTAGATCAAGAGGTGGTCATTCAGCACCACCATCATCAATAATATTTGGTGATTTAAATTCTCATTATTTATTAAGTGCATCAATTGATAAATCATTTTGGAGTTTTTCATTAAGAAAAGATGCACAATCACAAGAATTATCACAAAGATTACATAAATTAGGAAATAATAAAAGATTAGGTGGTTCAACAATTAAAGAAAAATTTTCTGAAATTATTTCAATTTCAATTGAAAATTCAAGACAAGGTGAATGGGATAATATTTTAACTTGTCATAAAGATGAAAATTTTGCAAGAACTTGGGATTTTAAAAATAAAAGAGTTGGTAAATATCAATTAAAAACTATTGATGAAGGATTAGCAAAAAGTTGTACTATATCACAATGTGGTAATTTTGGTTTAGTTGGTTCATCAAATGGTGGTATTGGAGTATTTAATTTACAAAGTGGATTATTACGTAAAAAATATCAATTACATAAAAAATCAGTTACAGGTATTGCAATTGATGGTATGAATAGAAAAATGATTAGTTGTGGTTTAGATGGTTTAGTTGGATTTTATGATTTTTCAAAATCTAAATATTTAGGTAAATTAAAATTAAATTCACCAATTACATCATTAGTTTATCATAGATCATCAGATTTAGTTGCATTAGCATTAGATGATTTATCAATAGTTATTATTGATTGTGTTACACAAAGAGTTGTTCGTCAATTATGGGGTCATAATAATAGAATTACATCAATGGATTTTAGTCCAGATGGACGTTGGATAGTATCAGCATCATTAGATTCAACAATTAGAACATGGGATTTACCAACAGGTGGATGTATTGATGGTATTAAAGTTAATAATGTTGCAACAGGAGTTAAATTTTCACCTTTAGGTGATTCATTAGCAACTATTCATGTTTCACAAGTTGGTATTAGTCTTTGGACAAATAGAGCACAATTTAAATCAATTTCAACAAGACATATTGAAGAAGAAGAATTTAATGTTATTAGTATGCCAAATGTATCAGGAGAGAATGGATCATCAGTATTAGATGGTGCCTTTGAAGAAAAAGAAGAAGATGAAGAAAGAAAAGAAGATATTGGTAATCATTATGAATCATTAGAACAAATTTCTAAAGATTTAATTACATTATCAATTGGACCAAGAAATCGTTTTAATACATTATTAAAGATGGATTTAATTAAACAACGTAATAAACCAAAAGAAATTCCAAGTAAACCAAAGAATGCACCATTTTTTTTACAATTAACAGGTGAAAAAGTTGGAGATGAAGCATTACATAGAGAAAAAGTTTCAACAACAACTTTATTTAATGAAACAAAAGAAAGTAAGAAAGATAAAGATAAAGAAGAAAAAGAAGAAGAAGAAGAAGAAGATAGAGAAGGATTAAGAGATTTAAAGAAAGGTTTTAATTATAAATTTGAAAGTGAATTTACTAAATTATTAAGAGAAGGTAAATTAAATAAAGATTATAAAAATTTTTTAAAATTTATATCAAATTGTTCAACAAGTTTAATTGATTTAGAAATTAAATCAATTAATACTAATGAAATTCAAGATAGTAATAATGAAATCAATACTTTTATTGAAGCCTTAGTTGAAGGATATAAGAAGAATGTTGATATTGATTTAATTGAAGCATTAATGAATATTTTATTAAAGAATCATGGAGATATTATACAAGGACAAGTTGAAAAATTTGAAGGATTAAAAGAATGGTATAATATTCATAAAACTAAAACAGATAAATTTGAAGATTTAGTAAAGTATTGTTCAGGAGTTATAGGTTTATTGACAGAAGTATAAATAAAACACTTAATTATTTATTTATTTAGTTAGCAGCCTACTTAAAATTAAGACTATTTATGGGTTATCATACATAAATAAATAACACATAACAAGAAATGTACAAAACAAAACAAAATAAAAGGTTTAAAAACAGTACTTCAAGTTGTAAAGTTGTAGTATGTGGAGGCAGAGATGCTAATCCATTGTTCTATGGACACCAATACCATATACATAATTCTGTTTGTTGTCCATATATAATTATTATCTACTAGTTTTTATTTATAACTGAACTGACTCCTCAATAATAATAATAATGTGTGTATTTCGGTGATAATGTGAGTTAGCTGTGGGAGCTGAAAGAGTAGAATTAGAATTAGAATTAGAATTAGAATTAGAATTAGAATTA